>CAUYLG010023807.1:0-11672 GCA_963573385.1 Cacajao melanocephalus
GAGTAGGATGGTGTAGGGTGGTGGGAGGGTGGGGGTAGTAGAAAGGGTGAGTCGCCTGCTGCAGAGGCAGGCTGATGGGAAACCTCTGCTAGGGCAGCGCACCTGTGGCTTTGCAGGCTTTAGCCCTGATGACGGCGCTCATGGGCTGGGCTGGTGTTGAGTACCTGTAGCTTTTCCACACTGAGGGTGGAAGCTGTGGGTGGGTCTATAAAGCTGGGGTCTGGAGGATGGTACTCTCCTGTGTAGGGGCTCCAAGCCCGTATTTTCCTTCTGTACTGCCCTAGTACAGGTTTTCCAAGAGGCTCTGCCTCTGCAGCACGCTTCTGCCTGGAAACAGTAGGGGGTAGATGGATTCTTCACCAATGGTTAAACACCATCTTCTTGATGCTGTCCTCATGACAGTGAGTTCTCATGAGATCTGGTTGTATACCAGGATGTGGCACTGCTTTCCTCTCTCTGTCTTGCTCCTGCTCCTGCCATATGAAACATTGCATTACCACTTGGCCTTCTGGAATGATTGGGAGACTTCCTGAGTCCTCTTAGAAGCAGAAACCACCATGCTCCCTTTATGGCCTGCAGAACTGTGAGTCAAATTAAGCCTCTTTCTTTATGAACATACAGAAAATTAATGCTGCGAAGTGAAACTATGAAATGCCTTCAAGGCCTTTATGCCAATCTCTTGGCTATTAGCACTGTGCTATTTTTAATGCAAATATCTGAAGCCTTCTTGAAGTTTCCCCCTGAAAGTGAACTTTTTTTCTTTTACCACATTGCCAGGCTGCGACAAAGATAGCTGAAAATGTAGAAGCAGATTCAGAACTGGGTAATGGCCAGAGGTTAGAAAGTTTAGCGGACCTGGAAGAAGACTTGAAGATGATTGAAAGTTTGGAACATTGTAGAAACTTGTTAAATAGTTGTGATTAAAAGGCTGACCGAAGGATGGATAGTGAAGGCCAGGCTTAGAATGTCTCAGATTAAAAATGAAAAACTTACTGGGAACAGGAGCCAGGTTACTTTTGTTTTGCTGTAGCAAAGAACTTGGCTGCACAGTGACCCTGGCCTGGAGATCTGTGAATCTTTGAACTTGAGAGTGATGACTTAGGATGTATCTGGTTGAAGGAACTTCTAAGTGGCAAAGCTCAAGAGTTGTCCTGCCTATGTCGAACGGCCCCTCCTCTTATGTGTGACCAAAGAAATGACCTCAAGTTGGAATTTATACTTAGAAGCAGAGTTTAAACCTTTGGAAAATTTGCATCCTGGCCAAGTGGTCAAAAAGAAAAGCTGATCTTCAGGGGAAAATTCAAGAAGGCTTCAGATACTTGCATAAAAAGGAGCCCAGTGCTAGTAATTCAAGACAAAGGGAAAAAGATGATGAAGGCATTTTAGAGACCTATGTAGCAGCTCTTGCTGTCACTGGCCCTGGGGCTGAAGAGAAAAGAATGGTTTCCTGGGCCATCGCCATGGCCGCACTGCTGTGTGCAGCCTCAGGACACTGCTGCCTTCATCCCTACAGCTCCAGCACCAGGGGCTGAAGAATGCACAGTTACAGCTTGGGTCACTGCTTCAGAAGGGTCTCCAAGCCTTGTGGCTTCCACACAGTGTTAAGCCAGCAGGTGCATAGAGCACTAAACTAGAGGCTTCAGAGCCTTCGTCTAGACTCCAGAGGATGTATGGGAAAGCCTGGGTGTACAGGCAGAAGCTTTTCCAAGAGCAGAGCCTCATGGCAAATCTCAGGCAGTACAGAAGGAACACATAGGTTTGGAGCCCCCATACAGGAGGCTTCAGATTTATTCAGACCCCAGATTTATAGACCCACCAACAGCTTGCACCCTTAGTGTTGAGAAGCTACAGGCACTCAACACCATCCTAGCCCATGAGAGCAGCTGTGGGGGATAAACTCTGCAAAGCCATAGGTGCAGAGCTGCCCAAGGCCTTGGGACCCCAGCCATCACACCCCTTGTGCTCTGGAAGTGGGACACAGATTCAAAAAAGATGGTTTTGGAGCTGTAGGATTAAATAACTGGCCTGCTGGGTTTTTGACTTGCATGGGGTGTGTAAGTCCCATCTGTGTTTTGTGCTTCTTTCTGGCAAATTTGTTCCTTTTTACCGGGAATACTTACCCAATACCTGTGCAATCATCGTACCTTGGAAATAGTTAACTTGCTTGTATTTCAGAGGCTTCGGGACAGAAGGGACTGTAGCATTGGGGCAGATGAGACTTTGGGCTTTTTTGGACATCTGAGTAAATGCTGGAATGAGTTAAGACATTGGGGGACTATAGAGAAGGCATCATTGTATTTTGCAGTGTGAGAGGGACGTGAGCTTTGGGGGGCCAGGGGAAGAATAATATGATTTGGCTCTGTGTTCCAACCAAAACTCATGTGGACTTGTAATGAAGAATGTCAAAGTTGGGGCTTGGTGGAAGGCGATTCAATCATGGTGGACAGTGAGGGTTGGAAGTGGGGGTATGGTGAGAAATGGCATTCATGGTGGAGGTGGGGGTGAAACATGGGGCTGGGGCACAGATCTTTCTCAAGCCTGCCTGCCTGCCTGCCTGCCTGCCTGCCTCCTGACTGCGTCCAAGGGCCCTTGGCCTCCCACAACCTGACCCATTGAGGCCCAGCTCTTGCCTCCAGAAAACCTCTCAGGATACAGCTGTCGCCTCCTGCTGGCTGGCCTCCAGTCTCGGCCCACGTCCTCGCTGGCACTGGCCAGTCTTGGCCCAGCTGATGTCTCTCGTGGACTCTCCCGGCCAGCTCCTGCCTCACGGTGGCATGTCCAGGCCCGAAGCTTCCCCTCCCGGCCCGGCCTCCCCAGGCCAGGCTCCTGCCTGCTCTAGGCCCCTCCGGGCCCGGCATCCGCCTCCCAGTGGGCCCTCCAGGCCCAACTTATGGCCTCACCATGGCCTTCGCTCAGGCCCAGCTCCTGTCTCTGTGGTGGCCGGTATCCACCGGCCCAGCCTCCGGCCTCCCTATGGCCCCCTCAGACCAGGCCGGTGCCTCTCGGCAGCCCTCACGGGCCCAACACTGGCCTTCTGGCCTCCTCTCTGGGCCTAGAACGTCTTCAAGTCAGCCTCTCGGGGCCCAGGTCATCCTCCCAGCGGCGTCTATGGGCTCACCTTCCAGCCTCGCCTCACAGCAACCTCTGTGGACTCCTCTCCTGCCCAGATCCCGGCGGCCTTTGTAGGCCCGAAAGCTCAGGCCCTCAACTCACGCTCTCCAGGCCCACGCAGCTCATGCCTCACAGTGGCCTCTCTGAGCTCGGCTCCTGCCCTCCCAGGGCATCTCCTGGCCCCAGACGTCCTCAAGTCGACCTCTGCCGGTCCGGCTCTGGCCTCCTCCCGCTGGCCTCAGGAGGCCCAGGCAATGTGTCCTGAAGACGACCTCTCCAGACCAAGCTCCTGCCCTCCCTGTGGCACCCCCCATGGGTGAAAAATGTCCTCATGTGGGCCCCTGCTGGGCCAGCTCCTGCATCCCAACGGCCCCCAGGGGCCCATCTCCTGCCTCCTGTCGGCCTCTCTTGGAGACGCAGTCTCTGCCTCCCTCCTGGTGGCCTCCCCAAGCCCGACTCCTCCTCCTGGCCACATCTACAGGCTCACGTCCTGCCCTCCCACAGCCTCTTTTGACCTGGCTCCTGGCCAGCTCCCAGCGGCCTCTCCTCGATCCACCTGAAGCTTCCTCAAGTGGGGATTTCCGGGTCTCCGTTCTGCCTCTCGGTGGCCTTGACACGCCCAGCTACCGACCTACAGTGGCCTCTCCGGGCCCAGCTCCGGCCTCCCCACAGCCTCCCCAGGACCAGCTGCTGCCTGCTGGCTACTTGCCCAGGCCAAGATCCTGCCTGTCTTCCTGCCTGTCTCCTGACTGCATCCAAGGGCCCCTGGCCTCCCTCAACCTGACCCGTTGAGGCCCAGCTCTTGCCTCCAGAAAACCTCTACGGATACAGCTCTCACCTCCTGCTGGCTGTCCTCCAGTCTGGGCCCACGTCCTTGCTGGCACTGGTCAGTCTTGGCCCAGCTGACGCCTCTCGCGGACTCTCCCGGCCAGCTCCTGCCTCCCAGAGGCCTGTCCAGGCCCCAAGCCTCTCCTCCCGTCCTGGCCTACCCAGGCCCTTCTCCTGCCTGTGCTAGGCCCCTCCGGGCATGGCCACTGCCTCCCAGTGGGCCCTCCAGGCCCAACTCGTCTCCTCACCGTGGTCTCCGCTCAGGCCCAGCTCCTGCCTCTGTGGTGGCCGGCATCCACCGGCACAGCCTCCGGCCTCTCTGTGGCCCCCTCGGACCAGGCCAGTGCCTCTCGGCAGCCCTCCCGGGCCCAACGTTGGCCTTCTGGCCTCCTCTCTGGGCCCAGAACGTCATCAAGTCGGCGTCTCGGGGCCCACCTACTTCTTCCAGCGGGGTCTACGGACCCGCCTTCCGGCTTTACCTGGCAGCAACCTCTGTGGACTCCTGTCCTGCTGGCGGCTTTTGTAGGCCCGAAAGCTCAGGCCCTCGACTCAGGCTCTCCAGGCTCACCCAGCTCATGCCTCAGGCTGGCCTCTCCGAGCTCGGCTCCTGCCCTCCCAGGGTGTCTCCATGCCCCAGACATCCTCGAGTTGACTTCTGCCAGCTCGGCTCTGGCCTCCTCCTGCTGGCCTCGGGAGGCCCAGGCAGTGGGTCCTGAAGACTGCCTCTACAGGCCAAGCTCCTGCCCTCCTGGCGGCACCCTGCATGGGTGCAAAACGTCCTCATATAGGCCCCTGCAGGGCCAGCTTCTGCCTCCCAACGGCCCCCAGGGGCCCAACTCCTGCCTCCCGTCGGCCTCTCTGGGAGACCCAGTCTCCGCCTCCCTCCTGGTGGCCTCCTCGTGCCCGGCTCCTCCTCCTGGCCACATTTACAGGCCCACGTCCTGCCTCCCTGCATCTTCTTTGGGCCTGGCTCCTGGCCAGCTCCCAGCGGCCTTTCCTCCTTGGCCCGAAACTTCCTCAAGTGGGGCTTTCCGGGCCTCCCTTCTGCCTGTCGGTGGCCTTAACAGGCACAGAGGCAGGAGCTGGGCCTGAGCGGAGGCCATGGTGAGGCCACGAGTTGGCCCTTGGAGGGCCCACTTGGAAGCAGAGTCTGGTACTGGAGGAGCCTAGCACAGGCAGGAGCCGAGCCTGGGGAGGCCGGGCCGGGTGGGGAAGCTTCAGGCCTTGAAAGACCGTCGGGAGGCAGGAGCTGTCCAGGAGAGTCCGCGAGAGGCAATAGCTGGGACACGACTGGCTGGTGCCTGGGAGGACGTGGGCCAAGACTGGAGGCCAGCCAGCATTAGGCGAGAGCTGTGGCCAGGGAGGTTTTCCGAAGGCACGAGGTGGGCCTTCACGGGCCAGGTTGAGGGAAGCCACGGGCCCTTGGACGCAGTCAGGGGGCTGGAAGGCAGGCAGGCAGGATCTTGGCCTCGGCAAGTCGCCAGCAGGCAGCAGCTGGTCCTGGGGAGGTTGCTGGGAGGTCAGAGCTGGGCCCGGAGAGGCCACTGTCAGTCGGTAGCTTGGCCTGTCAAGGCCACCGAGAGACAGAACGGGAGGCCCAGAAAGCCCCACTTGAGGAAGCTTCGGGCCGACTGAGGAAAGGCCTCTGGGAGCTGGCCAGGAGCCAGGCCAAAAGAGGCTGCGGGGAGGCAGGACGTGGGCCTGTAGATGTGGCCAGGAGGAGAAGCTGGGCCTGCAGAAGCCGCCAGAGGGAGGCGGAGACTGGGTCTCCCAGAGAGTCCGACAGGAGCCAGGAGTTGGGCCCCTGGGCGCCGTTGGGAGGCAGGAGCTGGCCCAGCAGGGGCCCACATGAGGACGTTTTGCACCCATGGGGGGTGCCGTCAGGAGAGCAGGCGTTGGCCTGGAGAGGCCATCTTCAGGATCCATTGCCTGGGACCGCAGAGGCCAGCGGGAGGAGGCCAGAACCGAGGCGGCAGAAGTCGACTTGAGGACGTCTGGGGCCTGGAGATGCCCTGGGACAACAGGAGCCGAGCTCGGAGAGGCCAGCGTGAGGCATGAGCTGCGTGGGCCTGGAGAGCCTGAGTCGAGGGCCTGAGCTTTCGGGCCTACAAAGCTGCCGGGGTCTGGGCAGCAGAGGAGTCCATGGAGGTTGCTGAGAGGTGAGGCTGGAAGTTGGGCCCATAGACGCTGCCGGTAGGAGGTGCTGGGCCCCGAGAGGCCAACGTGAAGCCATTCTGTGCCTGTAGAGGAGGACAGAAAGCCAATGCTGGGCCCAAGAGGGCCCCTGGGGGGCAGCGGCCTGGCCCGAGGGGGCCACGGGGAGGCCAGAGCCTGGGCCGATGGATACCGGCCGCCACAGTGGCAGGAGCTGGGCCTGAGCAGAGGCCACAGTGAGGCCACGAGCTGGGCCTGGAGGGCCCACTTGGAGGCCAAGGCTGGGCCCCGAAGGTCTAGCCCAGGCGGGAGCCAAGCCTAGGGAGACCGGGCCGGGAGGGGAAGCTTTGGGCCTGGACAGGTCGCCAGGAGGCAGGGGCTGGCGGGGAGAGTCCGAGAGAGGCGTCACTGGGGCCAAGACTGGCCGGTGTCAGGGAAGACATGGGCCGAGACTGGAGGCCAGCCAGCAGGAGGCAAGAGCTATATCTGGAAAGGTTTTCCAGAGCCCAGCTCCTCCTCCTGGCCACGTCTACAGGCCCACGTCCTGCCTCCCTGCAGCCTCTGACCTAGTTCCTGGCCAGCTCCTGGCAGCCTTTCGTCCGTCGGTCCGAAGCTTCCTCAAGTGGGGCTTTACTGTTTATAATTTCTTAAAAGAGTCGAGAAAGTAAATTTCACATTTGAAAGATAAATTGTGTTAATTTTATATTGTTTTTATTAAGAACATAAAGCACTTCCTTATGATTTGTAGTTCGTGAAGAAATGTTGACACCTGAAGAAAAAGCCTTACTCTATGAAACAATTGGGTATAGTGAAACAGCAGTTGATCCAACTTTGCCAAATACAGTAAGAGGTTTTCTTGACTTATACCTTAGAATTCATTAATTTATTTAGAGATAGGGTCTCACTCTGTTACGCAGGCTGCACTGCAGTGGTGTGATCTCTGCTGCTGGCTTTAACCTGGCCTCAAGCAATCCTCTCACCTCAGCCTCCTGAGTAGCTGAGACCACAGGCTTTTGCCCTAATGCTGGCTGATTTTTGTATTTTTAAAATAGAGGTGGGGTTTCACCATGTTGCTCTTGTTGGTTGTGAACTGCTGAGCTCAAGCAATCTGTCTGCCTCAACTTCCCAAAGTGCTGGGATTACAGGCATGAACCACTCTGCCTGACCTTATACTTTGGAATTTAATGTTACATATGTCTATTTTTAATCCTTTCAAAAATATCTTACTGACTCGTTCTGTGATCTTTTTGTGGGTCTGTAATTGCATTTATTTTATTTCTAAGGTAGAGCTAAATATTGTCGCTTTTTTGATGTTAAGGTGATGATTCTTGAAGAGATAAAGTGTTGTTGTTAAAGTATTTGGTGGTTTTTGAAATGAGTGGGCTACAAGAATAAGATTATTTGTTGTGTTTATAAATATATATATATTTTTTCATTTTATTCTTCTGAACGTACCCTAGTTTGAAGCCTTGAAGTTTTCTGTCCACTTGAAAAGTATGTCTATTGTTCTAAGAGAAAAATCATCAAAAACCGGAGCTGTTAGATATTGTAATAGAAGAATTTAGCACCTTAATTGTGCAAAGACCAGGAGCACAAGCAATAAAGTAAGTATTAATTTATTTTCTTTTATCATATATGAAAACCACCGTATTCTTGGACATTAGTTCACAATCCTAGTCTTTTGGAAAGAGCACTATAGTTTAATGTATCCTTTTGTGGTTTCAGGAAACAGGTTTTTTTTTTTTTAATTATTAAAATAATACATGTTCAGTAGAAAAACCACATGCCAGTGAAACATAGGACATTAAAGAATAATACAAAAATGATCAGCATCTGCACTACACAAAAAGAAACAGCATTAACAATGTGGTTTTTATCTGGGAATGTTTAGTTTGTTTTTTTAAAAATAGCTTTCAGATTGTTTTCATATACCCTGCAGTTCATCCATTTAAAGTATATGACTCATTGATTTTTCACAACTGTATTATATAGTAATTTCACATTGGCATATTTACAAAGTTGTTCAACCAGCACCAGTCTATTAGTCTGTTTTCACACTGCTAATGAAAAGTTACCCAAGATTGGGAAGAAAAAGAGGTCTAATTGCACTAATAGTTCCACATGGCTGGGGAGGCCTCAGAGTCATGGCAGGAGGTGAAAGGCACCTCTTCCATGGTGGTGGCAGGAGAAAATGAGGAAGTTACAAAAGTGGAAACCCCTGATAAAACCATCAGATCTTGTGAGACTTACTCGCTACCATGAAAACAGTATGGGGAAGCCACCCCCATGATTCAAATTATTTTCCACCAGGTCCCTCCCACAACATATGGGAATTATGGGAGTACAATTCAAGATGAGATTTGAGTTGGGACACAGAGCCAAACCATATCAACCACTATCTAATTCCAGAACTTTTGATTTCCTTTTTTTTTTAATTCATTTTTTTGAAGACGGTCTCACTCTGTTGCGCAGGCTAGAGTAACATGTCAGGATCTTGGCTCACTGCAGCCTCTGCTTCCTGGGCTCAGGCTATTCTTCAGCTTCCGTCTCCTGAGTAGCCATAACTACAGACACAAGCCACCAACACACTGCTAATATTTGGAATTTTTGTAGAGATGGGGTTTCTCTATGTTGCCTAGGCTGGTCTCAAACTTGTGAGTTCAGAGCAATTAGCCAGCCTCAGCCTCCCGAAGTGCCAGGATTATAGGCATGAGTCACTGTGCCCCGTTCATTCCGGAATATTTTAGCAACCCCCAAAGAAACCCTGTGTAACCTTTAGCAGTCACTCCCTAGTGCCCCCTTACCCAGCCACTGGCAACAACTAATCTACTTTCTATTTGAAAAGATTTGTCCATTTTGGACATTTCATATGAATGTAGTCATACAACATATGTGGTCTTTTCTGTTTGGCTTTTTTCACCTAGCATGATATTTTCAAGGTTCATCCTGTTGTTGCATGAACTAGTACTTTGTTCCTTTTTATTGCCTAGTAATCTCTAGTATGAGTATACCGCATTTTGTTTATCCATTTAACTGTTGAAGATATTTAGGTAATTTCTTCTTTTTGGCTATTCTGAATATTGCTGCTATGGATATTCATGAGTAATATTTTGTTTGAAGGTGGGTTTTACATTTCTTGGGTATATATATACCTGGGGTGGAATTGCTGCCTCATATGCTAATTCTGTTTAACCTTTTGAGGAACTTCAAGCTGTTTCCTGAAGCAGCTTCACCATTATATTTCCATCAACAGTGTATGATGTTTCCAATTTTTTCATATTCTCATCGGTAATTGTTATTATCTGTTCTTTTGATTATAACCATTCTAGTGAGTATGAAATGGTATCTCACTGTGGTTTTGATTTGCATTTTCCTAATGGCTAAGGATTTTGAGCTTCTTTTTTTTTGTGTGCTTATTGGCCATTTCATGTGTATATCTTCTTTGGAGAAATGTCTATTAAGTTTCTTTTCTTATTTTATATTGGGTTGTCTTTTTATTATTGAGTTGCAAGAGTTCTTTATATATTCTTTATACAAATCTATTATTAGATAAACAATTTTCAGTTTTTTCTCCCACTGTGTTTTCTTTTTATTTTTCTTAATGGTGAAGTCAGATTTATATTTACTTTAGTTATACATGCTTTCATTATACCTCAGAAATCTTTGCCTACTCCAATGGTACAAATATATACTCCTATATATTCTTTTTTATTTTAGAATTTATGCTATTTCCTCTTAAACATAGATTTATGATCCATTTTGAGTTAATGTTAGTGTGTGGTGTGGGGTTGAGGGTTCAGCTTCATTCTTTTTCATGAGATTATTCATTTGTTCTAGCTCCATTTGTTGAAAAAACTATTCTTTCCCCATTGAATGATCTTGGCAGCCTTGTCAAAATTTATGAGTTGACCATAAATGAAAGGATTTATTTCTAGACTCTTAATTCTAATTCCATTGATCTATTTGTCTAGCCAGTACCCTGCTGTCTTAATTATGGTAGCCTTATAACAGAACTTGTAATCAGAAAGTGTGACTCTTTCAGTTTTGCTTTTTTGTTTTAGCTGTCCTGATTTCCTTAAATTTCTGTATAAATTTTAAGGTTATCTTGTTCATTTCTGCAAAAAAGTTAGCTCAGATTTGATAAAGATTGTGTTAAAATCATGGTGGATCAATTTTAGGTGTACCAAACAAATTATTCAGTACAAATTATTCAGCTACTCATCTAAACAATATTAAGTCTTCTAATCCATACACTTTGGATGTCTTTTCATGTATTTAGATATTTTTAAAATTTGAACAATGTTTTGTAGTTTTCAGATACAGTACACCTCTTATGTTATATTTTTTTGCAAGTATTTTATTGTTTTTGTCGGTATTATAAATGAAATTGTTTTCTTAATTTCATTTTGGATTATTACATATGTATAGAAATGCAATTGAGTTTTGTATACTACACTTGTACCCTGCAACCTTGATGAATTTGTTTCATTAGTTCCATGAGTTTTTTTAGTTGATTCCTTAGGATTTTTTACATACATGATTATATAATCTGCAAATATAGTTTTACTTTTTCCGTTCCAATGTGGATGCCTTTTCTTTCATTTTCTTGCCTAATTGCCCTAGCTCGAACTTCCAGTAGTATCTTGAATAGAAATGATGAGATTGGGCTTCTCTTCTTGTTTCTGTTCTTAGAGGGAAGTGTTCATTCTTTCACTGTTATGATGTTAGATGTGAGATAGGTGTGGTCAGCATCATTTTATAGTCCCACCAGCAATGTACATGGAATCATACTTTTTCATATCATTCCCAACACTTGTTATTTTCTGTTTTTTTATTTTAAATTATAGCCATCCTTATTGGTGTGAAATATAGTATCATATTGTGGTTTTTATTTGAATTTCCTTAATGACTATTGATGTTGAGCATCTTTTCATATGGATATTGGTCCTTTGTATATATTTATTGGGTCTATTTTTAATTGAGTTATTTTTCATTTGTTGTTGAGTTACAAGAATTGTTTTTTGTTTTGTTTTTTTTTTTTTTTTTGAGACAGAGTCTCACTGTGTCGCCAGGCTGGAATGCAGTGGGCGTGATCTCGACTCAGTACAACCTCCACCTCCCGGGTTCAAGCGATTCTTTTGCCTGAGCCTCTGGAATAGCTGGGACTACAGGCATGTGCCACCATGCCCGGCTATATTTTGTATTTTTAGTAGAGACAGGGTTTCACCATGTTGGCCAGGATGGTCTTGATCTCTTGAGCTCGTGATCCACCTGCCTCGGCCTTCCAAAGTGCTGGGATTACAGGCATGAGCCACTGCATCCGGCCAAAAATTCTTTTGTATTCTGGATACTAAACCCCCACCAGGTATGTGATTGCAAATATTTCCTTCCATTCTTTATCTTGTCATTTCACTTCATTGACACTGTCCTTTGATGTGCAAAAGTTTTTAATTTTGAAGCTCTCTTTATCCGTTTTTATATTTTGTTGTTCATGCTTTTGATGTCATATCTCAGAAGGTTCACCTAAGCCAAGGTTATGAAAGTCTACTCCATTATTTTCTTCTAAGAGTTTTATACTT
>CAUYLG010023808.1:0-13708 GCA_963573385.1 Cacajao melanocephalus
GAACCGGGGTGGTCGTGGTTGCTTTGGGCCTCTTTATTGCCACTGCACCCTAGCCGTTGTGACTGAGCTATCCCCTGTCTAAAAAAAAAAAAAAAAAAAAAAAAAAAGAGAGAGAGAGAGAGAGAGAAAACAGTGAGAGATAAGGTTGGCCATGGTAAGGGTGAGAGAGACCTTGACTCCCGAACAGAGGAGTATGGACTTGAACCTGTAGGGGGTCCTCTGGGCAGGGGAAGGAAGGACCTGCCTGAGAAGAAAACCCGGGAGCAGAAGGGAGAGTGATGAGAAGGCAGCTGCTGTAACCCATTTTCCTCGAGAGGAGGGTCTGATCTCATTTCTCCACCTCTTCCTCAACCTCCCCCATCTAACTATTACCACATTCACCTCACACATTTCTCTCTAATCCTCCCAGTTCTCTCCACCCCTGCTTCTCACCCCGACCCCTCAGTCCAGGCCACCTTCATCTCTCTCCTGGGCTACTGCAGAAGCCACCCTCCCGGACTCTGGGCTGCCGCCTGTATCTCCTCTTCCCCACGCCAGCCTTGGTGAGCTTTTTGGCCAGGAGATCTGACCTGTCTCTTCTTTTTAAAAAACAGCAGTGGCTAACACTCAGGTAGTGCTGGCCACAAGCCAGCCACTGTTTTAGTCATTGCAGGTGAATGCACTAACTTGAACCTAGCCACAATCCTATGAAGTTGACATTCTTATCAATCCCTGGGTTACATTTGAAAAACAGATCCTGAGAACTTAAGTAATAGTCCAAGGTTATATATGGCCAGTAGGTGGCCAAGCCAGGGTTTGAATCCAGACCCCCTTCACTTCTGTCCTTGACTTCTTTCCCCCGTTCTCAATGATGACGTCAGAAAGAGCCTGATCATGTTTGAGTCCTTACGATCACCTGCAAGGCCCTGTGCAACCTGGTTCCTGTCACTTCTCTGCGCCCCTCTCCTACGACCTTTCTGTCCTCTTTCCAGAGCAGCTTCCTGGCTGTCCCTTGAACATGCCAGACCTCAGGGCCTTTGCACTTCCAATTCTTTCTGCCTGGGATTCTCTTCTGTACATCCGCTTGCCTTGCTCCTCTGCCTCTTTCAAATCTTGGCTCAAATACTGGCTTCCCAAGAAGGTCTCTATTTAAATGTAGAATTGGAACTCCTGCCCTGAGTTCCCTGTTTCCCTTCCCTGCTTAATTTTTCTACATGGCACTTATCACTTTCTGACCTATTATACAATTTGCTTATTGTGGTATTTGTTATCTTTGTCTTCCCATGGAAGAGAATGAAAACTTTAGGAGGACAAAGATTTTTGTCTGTTTTGTTCATTCAAAGATTCCTTGTGCTCAGAACAGTGCGTGAGACACAGCAGTCACAATAAGTATCTTTGGAATGAATGAAAGTGTCTTCACACTTCTCTACCTTTGCCCAGGTTGCTCTGCCTCCTTGGAACGCCTTTCCCCACTGATGCATGTGAGACTCCAACACGCTGTCTCTGTGACCCATCCAATGGCACTCTGCCGAGAAGCATTCCCCTAGGATGGTCCCAGCTCAGGGACCTGGCCCTATGCCACCAGCCACACATGCACTGTCGCCCTGTGCACTGTGATCCCTGCATCTGACTCATCACCAGTTAAGATGGAGATGCTCTGACAAGGGGGGCAGGCAGGTGCTCCACTCAATGCTTTCTCTCAGAAGGGACACTCCCTTCATGCACTGGAGACAGGAAGGAGCCAAATCTCATGTAGCAGAGGTACCCAGGGAAGAGGACATCAGCTCCCAGCCCCTGGACCTGTGGTTCCAGATTCGCCTTTGCAGTTCTCTGGGACTTTGCTCCCTTGGCTTCTGCTTCCATTCCCAGGACCTTCAACTCTTCACTTCAAGTCCTGATCTTCAAAGCATATGCACCCCTCTCCAACCTGGCCCCACCCCCATCAGTCTAGCTCCAATTTAGCTTTGGGCCCAGAGTCCAAGCTCACCATGTTCAGTTATGGAGGTTGTATGCTGCACAGTTGAAAGAGAGGGCATTTACATTGTGGTCTGTGGAAATAGCACTCCCTGGTGCCTCTATGATGCAAAATCAGCTCAACACTCAGACCTGCTGGACCCCATCCACAGTGCTTCCTTGGGCAATGTCTCCACTGAGACAGCAGCAGGGTTTAGACACCAGCCCTGTTCCACTGGTGTCAGAATGTACCTACCCTGCTGTATACAACCTCACTGAATTATCTGAAAAAAGGAAGATTCTAGGAAGAAGGATCATCTGCTTCTGAGTCCTTCTGCCCCCTTCTGTGGGAGAGGCTAAGCCTGCAGAAGAGCATGGGGGAGCAACCAGGAGCAGCCGCCCCTCAGGACTAAGACTTGGACCCAAAGCTAATGAATTTCTGAGCCCTATACACTTGATGGAAAGACAAGAAGACCTGGTGGGCAGGATACTTTGGGGATCGTCCCTGGACCAGCAAGGTAATTTTGATGTGGTATGATCACTCCTCATCATGTGGGGTAGCTACGTAGTGCCCCCTGGCCATCCTCACCACCCTACTTCCCAAACCCAACACTAATTGCACTGGCTCAGCCCCATCTAGTTATGTCGCCCGCATCACTCAAGATAGCCCATCAATTTCCCCATCTTCCTCTTTGGGCACAACACAGACTCAGGGCATAACAACCATTATAATCACTTTCGTTTTTCCATTTATGAGCATCAGCCATATACAAGCAACTTACTAATTCATGTATGAGATGAAGACTGTCATTATCCCCATTTAAAAAATGTACAAATTGAGGCTCGTTGAGGTTATGTGACTCCGCCCAACTCCCAGCAGTAAGTGGCAGAGTTAGAATTTGAACTCAGCTTGTCTGGTACCATATCCTACAGGCTTAGCCACTCTATTTCTGTCTCCAAAGCCCCTGGATGCTGAACAGCTGGTTGAATGCACATCTAAACTACCCAACATTCAGGTGCAAGACAGGGATGTTGGCCTGTGCCCCAAGTTACAGCCAAGGCAAAGCGTGACCTGCAGTAGGATGGATTGGGTGAGGGCTGTCCCTATGCATATTTGAGGGTCTAAGGAACAGAACATGGAAGCCTGGGCCTCTCTTTTCCCCAAAGAAGCAAATGCCTGAGTGAATTTCTCATTGAGCTGAAGTCAGGCCAAATCTGCTTCCACACAGGTGTTAGGTTATTCTCCCTGTTGGCTGGAAATTCGACTGCGGTTGATTTAAAATCCCAACACCTGTGTCCATCACCCGAGCCTCTACCATGATTACTGTCCCTATAAAGTTCCTAATCCCTGTACTTATGCAGTGTCCTTACCCTCTGATGGGCCAGACCTATGTGAGCAGGGAGATTTGGTTATTATGTAGAAGAGTTATAATAAGAAATATGACTGCAAAAGCCAAGTCAGTTGAAATTGGACTATAATTAAATGCTTAGAAAATTCTATGCTTGGCTCATTTTAAAATCAAGTGCTTCTTTGTAGCAATTTCCTTTCTTTAATTACAATTTCCTGTCTAGTTTGACATTTACAATGCAATCTTGGGGGACATGTTTGTGATTTATTATTCCTGCTCCTATCAGGATATCACTGTGCAGAAATGAGTTTATAAAATAAGAGCTCAAATTATTATGGCCTTTGACCAATAAAGCAGGCTCATAATTTCAGGCCTGAGAGAAGATTACCATTTTTGACAACCCAAGGCAGAAATACTGGAGAGGGGGAGGGCACAGTTTGGGAAATTCACTCCATGTTCAAAAACACTGCATTGTCTCCTGAGGGAAGGCCAGCGTTGGAAGCAGAACATATCAATAACCCTTCAAATTTAAACGAGACTTTGCAGCTTTGAAGAACTTTCACTGTCATTGATTGCATCATCTTTGGAGGTAGACAGGTAGGTGTCTTCATCCCCCTCTTACAGATGGTGAAACAGAAGCCCAGAGAAGTTAAGTGACTCACTCAAGGTCACACAGCCAGAAAACAGTGATTGATTGATTGACTGATTTGAGACAGTCTTGCTCTGTTGCCAGGCTGGAGTGCAGTGGCATGATCTTGGCTCACTGCAACCTCTGCCTTCTGGGTTCAAATGATTCTCCTGCCTCAGCCTCCCCAGTAGCTGGGACTACAGGTGTGTGCCACCACGCCCAGCTAATTTTTGTATTTTTAGTAGAGATGGGATTTCACCATGTTGGCCAGGATGGTCTCGATCTCTTGACCTTGTGATCTGCCCGCTTTGGCCTTCCAAAGTGCTGGGATTACAGGCATGAGCCACCGTGCCTGGCCTGAAAACAGTGGTCTTTGAAACAACACTCAGGTCCAATCCAGGGAGTCCTTTCCCCACAACTTAATGGCTGCTCCTCAAGGCTGGAGAAGTGTCCTGAGACATGAAAGATGCCCTCAGTGCATCTCTGGGCAGGGAGCCCTTCTGCTTCCCACAGCAGGAGCTCTGACCAACCCCCAGAGCAGCATGTGGCCGGTGACTCACATATGTGCAGCCAACAGATGCCATGGGGGCTGTTGGTCCCAGCTCATGAAAGAGGTGCCATCATTCCCTTTTTTCTGTTTCCTTTCCTCCCAATTGTCTAGAAATTAGGGAGTACTGTGTACTCTTGGCCCAAAACATGCTCTTTAACTCCAGGCTGCAAAGTGAGATTCCAAGCCCAGCACAGCGGGGTCTACCTCTGTGTGCCCATGTGGATGTACAATTGCTCAGCTGTTTGTGTGCCTGGATACCACATATGTTTGGAAGTGCTGTGTGGGCACCTGCGCACATATTCAGGGCATACATGTGGTAAATATCGGTAGATATGTGGGTGCTTGTATAAAAGTATGCATTATTCCTCCCGTCCATTCTTCCTAATCTAAAGAAGAAAGGCCAAAGTGGACGACACACCAAGTAACTTTGCTGGGCCAGGCACGGTGGCTCATGCCTGTAATCCCAGCACTTTGGGAGGCCGAGGCGGGCAGATCACTTGAGGCCAGGAGTTCAAGACCAGCCTGGCCAACATGGTGAAACCTTGTCTCTACTAAAAATACAAAAATTAGCTGAGTGTGGTGGCAGGCTCCTGTAATTCCAGCTACTTGGAAGGCTGAGGCAGGAGAATTGCTTGAACGCAGGAGGCAGAGGCTGCAGTGAGCCAAGTATGCGCCATTGCACTCCAGCCTGGTTGACAGAGTTAGACTCCATCTCCAAAAAAAAAAAAAAAAAAGTAACTTTGGTGTATTAAGTGCAACAGAATCATGAAAGACTGTTTCAGTCTCCTGGGAAGACCTTGAAGGGGATGAGGAGGGGAGAAGGAAGTTGGGTCTCCGGGGGTTGTCTACAGACTCTTCATCCTTTTTATTTCCTAGAATGTGCTGTGGTGAAGGTGCCAATCAGCCCAGTCCCCAGCTGGGGGTGGATGGTGACTTCCGGTCAGGTGGAGCTCACCACTGGCCCTTCTCTGAGGCCACAAAGTCTCTAGGGGAGTGGGCCTCCCCAATCCCACCTTCCAGATGCCAGCTGGCTACTATGCCCTCTGGTCAGGAAGGGGGAGATGGCCTTGTGATGATGCGGAGCACAGGAGCTAGGACAGGTCTGGGGAGTCCAGGGGTGGGTACAGTGAATTGGCAGCACCTGTGGGACATCCACAGAGAGGTGTCCAGAGAGGGGTTGTGTGTGTAGATCTGGGAGCTGGGAGAAGGTCTGTGATAGGCTTGTGGTTTCTGGTCCTCTGCCCTGCCCCCTTAACACCTGCTCTGTGATTTTCAGCTTTAATGTCCCTCCCCAGGTGTGATGGTGGCTGTGCCGCCAGGATCAGAACAGATCAGCACACTGGAGCCAAGCCCACCATGGAAGCAGTGGGCATGACAGCACCTGGACTAAGATGGCCCCAAAAGCTGGTTGAAGGGGGCGCTTGTGGAGCTGCTGGCTGAGGTTCGTTCATAAATAAGGCTTCTGGGCCCAGATCAGGGGTTTCTGGGGTGCCCTCTCCTGCTCATCCTCCTGAGGAGGAGTGGAAGTTGGGCTTCCTCTTTGTTTCACTTGAAAGGAGCCATTATGGGAGGTAAATCCCCGTCTCTGGCTTTTGGCCTTAGATTAAGTCTGTCCAGAGACTCATCTGTTGCCTGTGAAAATCTCTTTATTACTTCAAAACAATTTTAAGGCAGAATGCATTAAGATTTCTGAAGAAAGAGAAAGAATCATATCCCCACACCGGGATGCTGGTTGTGAAGTTCAAATGGATCGGGCAAGGCAATCCTCTTATGAATGGGGAGGGGCCCAGGCCTGCCCCTCAGAGTCTGGAGGAAGCACCAGATCACGAAGTAAAGCAGTTCTCCTGAAGGCCACTGTCTGGGCTCGCCTTGCCAGGGTGGCTGGGCCCTCCCTTTCTTCCCCTGCACATAGGTACGCAAATTCATGAATACATGCACACGCACAAACGCACTGCCCCTTCCGTCGACAGCTACTTCCGTGAATCATATTGTCCAGGGAGGAAGCCGGGGTGGCTATTTGATCCCAAATGTTCAAAGGAGGAAATCAAAGCTCAGACTGGGAAAGCAACTCTTCCAAGGTTGACCAGGACCAGAGCTGACATCTTTGCCTTCTAAGATCAGGACTCTTCCCCCTAGAACTTCCTGAACCCATAAGCAGTCCTGAGGCTTCTCCCTGGTTCCTGAATCCATGAATGAGGCTAACCTGGGCTCAGTTGGGCCTGGGACTGTGAGGCCCTACCCTGCTCAAAAAGACAAAGAAGTAAAGCCCATATGAATGCTGCCACCCTAACCGCATCCCACCTCTTCTGCAATGGCCCTCTCAAGTTCCAGGACCAAGCAGGGAGAAAGGCAGGAGGAGGTGAACCCATAGAGATCCATCCATCCACACATCCCTTCTTCCATCCATCCAGCAAAGTCAGCCATGTGGGTTACGGGAGAGAGTAAGGAAACCACAGGTCTGCACTCAGGTTTCTCGTGGACCTGAGAAGACACAGTCATCTCAAACCAGTGCGTTAAATGTTGTAACAGGAAAAGCATAGGGAGCCAAGAGAGCACAGAGTCACTTACCCAGCTAGGGGTGAAGGCCTCCTGAGCCTTAGCAGGTGTGAAGGAGCCAGCCACGTGAGGAGAGAGAGGGTGCTCAAACGGAGAAAGGAGATTGGATGATGTGTGGCCAGGTGCCTTCAATAGGTTTGGTTAAGGAGGCCAAGGGGAAGGGAGGCTGGGGCCCAAGGACTGCCTCTGTTGGGTGCCCTCAGAGTTTAGGAAACCTTGCCGTGGCCTCATCCAAAGCCTGCTAACCTTGATTCCACTGCATATCCAAGCAATTCCACCATTGCACGTTAGTCAATGTGCTTAAAATAGATCTCTGGGAGGAACACTCCAAAGACATGTGCTGCGCTTTACACTAAATGCTTTGGGGATGTCATCTCCCTTAGAGGTAATGAAGTAGGTACAAACTGCTCTATGTCACTTCAGATGCAGGCAATGACATGTTTCCTTATTTGTCTAACACAAATTAAGTCTGGCACTGGCCAAGCTCACCAAGATCGGCAAGAGATTCAATACCAGCCATTTGTAGGGGGCTCTCTCCCACTTTTAATTTTACGGAAACTCGGGGGTTACACATCCTAGAAAACTAAAGAGGGCTTCATCCCTAGATATAGCTGTGTTTGCTCCTGATCTAGGCCCATTTAAAGGCAGGTGGTTCTGCTGGGACCTGCTCCCATGGGGTTGGAGCCTGTTTCTCAGCTTTCCGCCGCTCCCCCACAGGAGCTGGAAGTGTTGTCTCTAGGCTGTCCTGGGGCTTGAAGACAGATCCTGTGGAATAGACCACTTGAGGGACCTCCCATCTGAAGCTCATAATTTGTTCTAGAGGCCGGGAGATCCCCTTTGGCCATCCAAGGCCTTGGGTTGTGGACAAGCCCGGCATCAGGCACCCTCCTTGCTGGCGCACCAAGGAGGCTCTGGTAGCCTGCCGTCTCTTTGCTCTCCTGCCAAAGGCCCTACCAGCCTCTTGATCCCCCACAAGCTGCCCTAACTCTGTGACAATTCAGAAATTGTGCATTCAGTGGGAAGATTAGGCCTGATTAAGAAATTTGCACTAACGAACTGTGCTTAATTGGATTTGGGGAAGGACACAAAATGGGCTGCTTGACATTCCAGGGTCCTCAGCAAAGTCCTGGGGCCTCCCTGGATCCTCCCTGCAAGGCTAGTCATACCCCCAGCCCCTTTGCCCCCAGTGCCCCAGCCTTCGGCCTCTCAGCCTAGTCACAGAGAAGTTATCTGCCTAATCAGACTAATTAGCACTGGGGACACAAAGTCATAATCTACAAAGAATGCAAATGCCAGTTTTACAAAATGAAAACGCCATATGTGCAGTAATTAGCAAACCACGGGCACATTTTATAAATCATATTTATTAGTTTGTAAACAAATCAAGCTCTAAATGAAATGAAAGATGCCATTAACTGAGACAGCAGCAGTGGCAGTGCTGAGCGGGCCTGGAAACGGTAGACTGAAGGTCCAGAGCCCTGCCTGGGAGCCCACCAATCTTCCCTAACCTCCACCCTGACCAACAGACCTAGTGTGGGTGGCAGGGGTCTGTGCCTTGGCTCTCCAGGATCTATGGCCCACTTGCCCTCCCACCAGAGCTCCTGCCCACCTGCTCAGCATCCCATGACTCTGGGCTGATTATTCAAACCAGGACTTAAACAAGTGTTTGTTCCTACATGAAGATAAGATGGGACCTGAGCTCTCAGCTCAGCTCCAGGCCCCTCTTGCCTTCATTTTGGAACCGCTGGTCTCTTTGTCTACTTACATATCTCTGGAGCTTGAGGAAAAGAAAATGTCTCAGTTGAAGGACCTTTATTTACTGACCATGCCTACTGCCCTGCTTCTTAGAGTCTGTGGTCCTTGGAGAAAAGCTAGGGGAAGGGGCATTTCCAGGCTGCTTCTCTCCTGTGGTGCACTCATGTATTCTATCAATCTGGCTGAGCTCCCGCTGTGTACTCAGCCCTCCTCTGGACGCTCAAAGTGTGGACATGCAAAGATAAAGTAAGTCTTAGCTTTCCGGGAGCTCCAGACTAGGAGAAGGGCTCTAGGCCTGGACTGTGGCCACCGTGACTGTGTTCTGCTCAGCACATGATCCCATCTCCTGTTTTGGTGAACTAGCCCTCCTTTCCTTTGGAAACACCTTTCTGCCCCTTGTGGCCATGATAAGGCTATCAGTCCAGGTGCCCTGGCACCTCCTCCACAACAAGGTAAGCACTCAGCCCAAGGTGAACTAGTCATTCCACTGCATACCCTGGACCCGGTGACACAAATTGGGCCCATCACATTCCTGATCTGGGTTTTCTTAATAGAGATAAGGCAATTGTCATCTTCAGGATGGTATAGTTGGTTCACACTTTGATCATCTGGTCCGGTCTATATAAGAAACAGTGACAGTAAATTATATAAAGAGAACACCAAAGTTCATAGCCATGTTCAAAAATAAGATTAATACCTCCATGAACCAGAAATGGAATACAAATTTAAAATGATAAATGGAACCAAGGCCATAATTTTGCTGGGCTCTGGGTCTAGCATCAAGCAATTAGGTCAACAGTCCAATCCTGGTAGGTTAGAGGGGACAGAGGTGCTCCCAAAGGGTGGGAGGAGTGAAGATGTAGCTTTGTGGTCAGGAACGAAGGCTAGCTGCCTGCTGACTCTGTGACTGTGACTATAAGCGTGACACCCCCGCTACATCCAAGGGAAAGGAATGGCAAGTTACTATATAAGACCTGGTTCAGGATGGGAATAGATGAAAACAGACAGGGGAGAGAGAATAAGAAAGGAGAAGGAAAAGACAAAGGGAGAAGGAAAAGAAAGGTAGAAAATCCCCACTTAAAATGAGCCGACAAAATCAATATTCCAAGTATATACGAAGGGATTTATTGCAAAGAAAAAAAATCAACAATCCAAAGAGAAATTCACTCTAGATAAAATTAATATGGCTGAAAAGTCTGACAGTGACATTGGGCATGTTTAGTTGGTCAAAGAGATAAAGGTAAAAGACTCATTAAAAGAAAACAAGAAAGTTACAAAATAAAAACATAAATATCAAGTGGTATGAAGAAGAATCAATTGCAAATGTGGGTGAGGAAAGATACAGTTATTGAAATTAAATGCTCAATAGATGAAATAAACTCCAGACTGGGCACATTTAAAGAGAGAAACAGAGAATTGAGTTGAAAGCTACTATTGGGGAAATTCACCCAAATTGCATCACAAAGAGAAAGTTACACACACACACACACACACACACACACAAACACACACACACACATAATTGAAAAACATGGAAGTTAGATTGAAAGGTGCCAACAGACATCTAATAAAAGTTTCATAAGAAGAAAATGAAAGAAGTAGTAGAGAAACAATATATAGAGATAATTGTCAAGAATTATCAAAAATTAAATCAAGATGTGAGTTTTCAGATTAAAAATTATATTCTATACTGGGTGAGAACACTAAAAACAGATCCATATCTAGAAACATTATAGTGCAACTTCAGAACTTCAAGAGTTTAAAAAGGGCATTTAAAAAGTGACCAGAAGGAAGAGACAGGTCACAACAACAACAAAGTTAGACCAATAACAAGATTATCTTCACCAATAGTAGATGCCAGAAGAAAATGAAATCATATCTTCAAGGTGCTAAGGAAAAATAACAGTCAATCTAGAATTTTATACCCTGCTCATCTATTATTCAAAAGTGTAAGCAAAATAAAAGCCCCTGTAGACATGCAAAGACTAGGTGACTACACCCCCATTGCCCCTCATTGACATAAAGATGTCCCTGTAGTAAAAAGTAGATACGAAGGAAAAGCAAATGATTTTCAAGAAACCATGGTTGACCACAAGAAATGATAAAAAACATGTTGGTAAATTCAATTAAATATTGACTACAAAAGTAATGATACCTATATTTTATATGCTTAAAAGAAGCTAACTTTTTTTTAAAGAAAAAACTAACTTCTTTAGTGTAAACTAAACCTCTAAACAAAGATAATGAAATGGATGGAGATGTCCAATATAGTACCACATGAAAACAAGAAAAGGAAATCTCCAGGATCAGAAACAGAGTGTATTCATTACTCAGATGGCAATCAAGAAGTGATGCTGTAGGGTCCCATGCTGCTGGTGGTGGTCGTAAGAGAATTCAAACACCAATGTATGGCATAGGGGCTGCTGGCTGGGGATTTAACACCCAAGCAGGGACTGGAGATTTAGTCTCTTGCCCATGCTAATAAAAGCACAACTCCTGCTAAAAATGAACTCAGTAAGAATTTACAAATGACACAAGGAAATGAGACACCACAAGGAAGAATCAGCAGAAATTAGATGGTTCAAATATTTCCGATACCAGTTTCAAAAGAAGAGAGAAGAATGGGAGAATGCATATTAGAGGAGAAATGCCTAAGAATTTTCCATAACTGAAGAAAGAGTTGAGTTTTTAAATTGGTTAAACCCCTTAAATCATGAGAATGATAAAGAAAACAAATTCATACTAGATACATTATGAGAAAACTTCAAAACAGCAAATAAAAGAGAAAAGCAACTAGAGGCAGCAGAATG
This sequence comes from Cacajao melanocephalus, assembly GCA_963573385.1. NCBI lineage: Eukaryota > Metazoa > Chordata > Mammalia > Primates > Pitheciidae > Cacajao > Cacajao melanocephalus. The sequence continues at coordinate 11,581 of CAUYLG010023808.1, forward strand.
CCTAAAAAAGCACAACACTTGGGCTGGCAGCAGACTTCTCAGCAGCAAAATTGATTCCAAAAGACAGTGGAATAACATCTGTGAAGCACTAAAAGAAAATAACAGGCAATTTATAATTTGTTTGAAGTAAAGGCAAGATAAACATGAGAAAAATTCAGAGAGTTTACTATTCACAGTTCTGTGTAAACTAAAAGATAAGGTGTATACCTTACTAAGAAGGAAATTGAAACCAAAAGGAAGGAATAGTAAGCAAATAAATTAGAAAACACGTTTCATTAATCTAAATAAGTATTGACTACAAAAAATAAAGACATTTTTGGGAAGAGTTAAAAGCAAGGTAGAGCGAAAATATTTAATTTATTTTTAATTTATTATTATTTTTTGAGATGGAGTCTCACTCTGTCACCCAGGCTGGAGTGCAGTGGTACAATCTCCACTCACTGCAACTTCTGCCTCCCAGGTTCAAGCAATTCTCCTATGTCAGCCTCCCGAGTAGCTGGGACTACAGGTGCACACCACCATGCCTAGCTAATTTTTGTATTTTTAGTAGAGATGGGTTTCACCATATTGATTATGCTTGTCTCAAACTCCTGACCTCAGGTAATCCACCCACCTTGGCCTCCCAAAGTGCTAGGATTATAGGAGTGAGCCAGCACACCCAGCCTAGAATATTTTATAACGATAGCAAGAAGATGGGAAGGAAGATTATAGTTAGAACATTTAAAGATCTTTGTATTATAGGAGGCAAATAAAGATATTGATTAAATTTAGACTTTTAAAACAGTTATAACACCCAAAGCTGTAGAGAGAAGAAAAAAGGTAATAAAAAACTCAATAAATCCACTGAATGCAGGAAAAGGAAAGAAACGGAAAAATGCATGGAAAAAATTTTAAAAGGTGATATTAAAAACTCCAATTTTATCAGTAATCACAATAAATTTAAATGACTTAGACCCATTTGTTCTGAGATATTCCCAGATAAGATTTTTAAAATCCAGTTATAAGTCGTTTATAATAGACCTAATAGCTAAAACATAAATATATGGAAAGCTTAAAAGTAGAAGGATAGGGCAAAATCATAAATACTAACCAAAATAAATGAGATATAGTGCCATTAATAGCAACCAAAAGAGATTTCATGTTTTTAAAAAACTGAGATTTAAAGAGGGTGACTGTTTACTGACAAGAAGAACAATTGAATAGGAATCTATAATGATGCTGAGCCTGATTGTTCATAATACTATAACCTCCTTAAAGTCGACAGAATTATCAGGGAAAATTGACAGAGGATATTAAGCAAAATACACAGCAAAACTGACAGTCTTGTGGGAGAAATTGGCAAACCTACATTTGTAATGAGAAAGTTTAACACTCCTCTTCCAGAAATTAATGAAACAGATAAAAATTAATAAGAACATATAGAATGGAATAATGATTGAACAACACAACATTTGTTTGATGTACATATATAAAACACTGTTTCCAATAATTGAAGAGTACACTTTGTTTTCTAGTGGAACATTTAAAAACTTACTGGGCACAGTGGCTCATGCCTGTAATCCCAGCACTTTGGGAGGCCTAGGTGGGTGGATCACTTGAGGTCAGGAGTTTGAGACCAGCTTGGCCAACATGGAGAAACCCCATCTCTACTAAAAATACAAAGTTAGCTAGGCTTGGTGGCACATGCCTGCAATCTCAGCTACTTGGGAGGCTGAGGCAGGATAATCACTTGAACCCAGGAAGTGGGGGTTGCAGGGAGCCCAGATGGTGCCATTGCACTCAAGCCTGGGCAACAAGAGCGAAACTCTGTCGCAAAAAAAAAAAAAAATTAGGCAGCCGTGGTGGTGGTGGTGGGTGCCTGTAATCCCAGTTACTCAGGAGGCTGAGTCAGGAGAATCGCTTGAACCCTGAGACAGATGTTGCAGTGAGCCAAGATCGCACCGCTGTACTCCAGTCTGGATGACAGAGTGAGACTCCATTTCTCAACAAATAAATAAAACTGACTATATAATAGGACACAAAGGAAGTGTTAACAGACACTAAAAATTTGATATATTAATGACACATTCTATGACTCCCATGCAGTAAAATTATAAAACAATAAAAAATTGGGTCCAAAACACCTCAC
>CAUYLG010023810.1:0-81112 GCA_963573385.1 Cacajao melanocephalus
TGGAAACAACCTAAATATCCATCAAAGGAAAATGGAAAATGGATAAACTGTGGAATAGCCATACCATAGAATATTACACAAACATAAATAAACAACAAACTATAAATATACACATTGACATGGATGAATTTCATGATCATAATGTTGAATAAAATAATCCAAATACAAACAAGTCTCTACTGTGTGATTCCATTTGCATGATGCTCAGGAACAGGCAGGTTATAGAAGTCAGAATAGTGGTTACCTCTGGGTAAGGTATTGAGGGAAGGCATGAGGGAAACTTTTGCGGTTCTCTGTCTTGATCTGGGTGGCAATTTCATGGTTATATACCTATATAAAATTGTGTTGAGCAAAACCCTTAGAATTAGTACAGTTTCCTGTATTATGTTGTATCTTAAAATTTAAAAAAATAATCCAAGACCACTGTTGTCTTCGAGTGGGTATTTATCTTCTTCCCTGCCATTTCAGTGGCTGTAGCAACAACCCTGGCTCTTTACAGAGCTGGCTTTTAAAGGGACAAAAGAGAGAGAGCAAGAGAAGAGTCAGATGGGCCTAGCAATTTTGATGGTATTATAGAAAACTGCAACAGAAAAGCTGGAGAGATCACTGGGGTTTGTTTGTCACAATGATTAGCTTTAGTCAGGGTCATGCCTTCTGGTTATTAAGCTACTCCTTCCTTTCAGTCTTCTCCTACTCACCCATCTTTACCATACATAGGTTTACAGTACTCATGCAAGTGTTCCATTCTCTGAGCACCTTAGTAAAAAGCTTGTTTTCTCTCAAGCACTGTATTCCTTTTTTAAGCTTCTTTGTTTTTTTATTAATGTCATTATCTCTCTTATAATCATCCTGGCTAAAATCTCAAAGTCCATTTGCCTCGTCTGTCTCTCCCTCCCTCTGCCATAAACATCTTTGCTCTGTTTTAGTGCTTGGCCGCTCTTCACTCCTTAAACCCGTACCCCATTTCAGACCCATTTCCCTCTCTCCATAAGGTACTGACTGCACTGGCTCCTTAGCTTGAGTCCCTTCTCCCTTTGCACCACTCCCCAAAACACATACACATAGAGGATACTTTCTCCTTTTTTCTTGAATTTTCTTTAAATAAGGAACAAATGATAACCCATCAGGGGAAACTTCTTTGCTAGATCTCCCTGTTACATACTCTTAAAGATGCTTTTACTCACCATGTCCCCCAGCACCTAGCACTGTTTTGGCACAGAGTTTATGTTGAATTAATGCAGCTGTCCCTGACTTCTAGATCTCTCCATTCAGAATCTCTGTAAAGTACTTATGGTTTGTGGCATTCATGTTGCAAACCTCAGTCGCTGCTTTTGCCATCATTAGTTATTCATATGCTATGTCTCATCTCCGGCTAGGCCAGTATTTATGTCTTCGATTTCCTTCCCAGTGCCCAGGAGCTGCTTCACAGAAAGGAGGCATTTGTCCTAATGTATACTATTATTGTGTTTTCCTATGAATTTTTAAGGGCAGGTGCATGTTTTATTCATCTTTAATCTCTAGTGCTTAGCATGGTGCTTGGAATATTATGGAAACTTAGTAAATATTGAATGAATATATAATGTCATACTCATCCCAAAATAGTCAAAGCTAACTTTTACAAAATATTTTCAAAGCTAACTTTCTATAATGTTTATGGACCTGTTAATCCCTGAGTATAATGACATGGATCCAAATGTTGTATCTAAGGAATAAATCCTTAGAGAAGGTTGTAAGGCTGGGCTTTGAATTCCGCCATCAGTTAGTTATGTGGCAGAGAGCCAGGTATTCTGGTGAAGTTGCTTTGTAGCTTTTAGGCCACAAGGTGGAGCTGTAGAATCAGTTTTGTCCCCTGGAGGACACCAGGCTGCTGGTATATACTAACCCAATGATTCCTAAACTTTAACGGGCATCAGAATCATCCTCAGAGGAGCTTGCCGGAGCACTCCTTCCTGGAGCCCATACCTAGAGGTTGAATTGTTGGTCCAGGGTGGGATTCTGGCAGTGTGATTCTGCCATTATTTAGCAAATATCCAAGGTGATTTAGCAACTTTGCTGATCTTGCAAGATGGAAGCTGTGGTTAATCAGAGAGATCCGTGTTGAATTTGCTCAAGTTCACTCAGACCCAGGGTCTTTGGAGTTTAGGCCAGAGATTCCTTGTGTCCATTCCTTCTCACCAAACACAAATGTCTTTTATAACAGGAGGCTTCACTTCAGGCCAGAGCATCTGGGGAATGCCTGGTAAATGGAGGGGAGCTCTGCAAACATGTATCATTTCATATTATTCCTTTAATATTCCCCAAGCCCAGTTATTCAGAAATAGATGATATAAAAACTTAAATCAAATGGGCTTTCTTTTATTTATTTTTTCATTATTTTTTTTTTTGAGACGATGTCTCGCTCTATTACTCAGGCTGGAGTGCAGTGGCGCGATCTCAGCTCAATGCAGCTTCCACTTCCTAGGTTCGGGCAATTCTCTGCCTCAGCCTCCCGAGTAGCTGGGACTACAGGCATGTGACTTCAAATGATCCTCCTGTCTCAGCCTCCCAAAGTACTGGGATTATAGGCATGAGCCACCATGACCAGCCAACTTTCTTATTTTAAAATCAAATGTTGACTTTTTCTTCTTAAAAATTTTTATGGTAAGACTTGTTTTTCAAATATATGTAAAAGTAGGCTGGATGCGGTGGCTCATGCCTGTAATCCCAGCACTTTGGAAGCCCCAGGCAAGAGGATTGCTTGAGGGTAGATGTTCAAGACAAGCCTGGGCAACATACACCCTATCTTTACAAAAATTAAAAAAAAAGTTATCCAGGTGGGGTAGTGGCAGAGCCTGCAGTCCTAGACACTGGGGAGGCTGAGGCAGGAGGATCGCTTGGGCCCAAGAGATTGAGTCTACAGTGAGCCATGATCGTGCCACTGCACTCCAACCTGTGTGACAGAATGACACCCTATCACTAAAAAGAAATAAAAATTTAAAAAAAGAGATAAGGCTGGGCATGGTGGCTCACGCCTGTAATCCCAGCACTTTGGGAGGCCAAGGTGGGTGGATCACCTGAGGTCAGGAGCTGAACACCAGCCTAGCCAATGTGGTGAAACCCTATCTCTACTAAAAATACAAAATTAGCCGGGTGTGGTGGTGGGCATCTGTAATTCTAGCTGCTCTGGAGGCTAAGGCAGGAGTATCACTTGAACCCGGGAGGCAGAGGTTGCAGTGAGCTGAGATCACACCATTGCATTCCAGCCTGGGCAAAAAGAGCAAAACTCTGTCTCAAAAACAAAAACAGAAACAAAACAGATAAAAGTAGAATAGTAAAAATAAGATTTACCTATTCTGGGTTTTTCACACTATGTATAATTATTCAGGTTCACCAGAGGAACAGAACCAAAAGGATATTTGTATATATAAAAGGGAATTTATTGTTTATTAGGGAGAATTGGCTCATATCATTACAAAGGTGAATGTTAGGCTGTCTGCAAGCTGGAGAATGAGAAAAGCCAATAAAGTGGTCAGTTCAAGTCTGAAAGCCTCAAAACCAGAGAAGCCAACAGTACAGGCTTCAGTCTGAGGCCAAAGGCCCAAGAGCTCCCAGGAGACCACAGGTGCAAGTCCCAGAGTCCAAAGGCAGAAGAACTTGGAGTCTGATGTCCCAGGGCACGAGGAGAGGAAACAAAGCATAGGTATGGAAAGAGAGTGGGGGAATATCAGCAAGGTGAAAATCTCCCTTTTTCTATTTGCTTTGCTGTGGTCACACCGGAACAATGCCTGCCCACACTGAAGTGGGTCATCCTCTCCCTGCCCACTGACTCACATCTCAGTCTCCTCTGGAAACAGCCTCACAGGACACAGCCAGCAACAATGCTTCAACAGCCATGTAGGCACGCCTGAATCCAGTCAAGTTGACACCTAACATTGGCCATCACGATATGTGACCTTCTGTCTGGCCTCTTTCATTTTGCATCATGTTTTTGAGATTCATCCACATGTATTAGTGCCTCATTCCTTTTTATGGCTAAATCATATTCCATTATACACACATTATGCAGATAGTAATATATACATTTTGTTTATCCATTCATCTAATGATGGCCATTTGGATTGTCCCATCTTCTGGCTATTGTGAATGATATCTATCATTAGTATTCGTAAACAAATACATTTTTGAGAACCTGTTTTCAAGTATTTTGGGTATATTACACATAGGAGTGGAATTACTAGATCATATGGTAATTCTATGTTAAAATTTTTGAGGAACTATCAAACTGCTTTCTATAAAAAGACAATTCAAAAAAACATAACGACAAGATTATTCCACCTAAAAAAGTAACAGTAATTCCTTAATACCATCTCATATTTAGTTGTTACAATGGTTTTTATGAAGTAGGACTCAAAATCCTTCCAAAGCAATTGGATGATTTGACTTCTAAGTCTTTTTTAGTCTGTAGGTATGTACCCTTGTCTCACTTTTTTTTGAGATGGCTTTTCGCTCTTGTTGCCCAGGCTGGAGTGCAATGGCGCGATCTTGGCTCACCTGCAACCTCTCCCTCCCAGGTTCGAGTGATTATCCTGTCTCAGCCTCCTGAGTAGCTGGGATTACAGGCACCTTCCACTACACCCAGCTAATTTTTGGTATTTTTAGTAGGGACGGGGTTTCACTATGTAGGCCAGGCTGGTCTCAAACTCCTGACATCAGGTGATTTGCCCACCTGGCCTCCCAAAGTGCTGGGATTATAGGTGTGAGCCACTGGGCCCGGCTGTCTTCTCATTTCTTTTGCGTGCAACCTAATGTGTTGAAGAAATTGGATTATTTGTCTTAGGAATTTCTTATATTCTAGCTTAGGCTGATTGCATTCTTATACTGCAATTTAGCTTGTTTTTCTGACTCTGGTTTTTCCCATAAGTTGATATTAGGTCTAGGAGCTTGAACAAATTCAGGTTTGATTTTTTTAAATGGGTACAAAAATATTTCATTGATAATGTGTGTATCCATAAAGAAGTTAAAAATGCCTAGTTGTCTCTCCATTTGTTTTGAAATACTTTGACAGACTTCTTAGTTTAGCTTTTTAAAATACAAGCAATGCTGGTGAAGATGTGGAGAAACTCAGTCACTCATATATTGCTGGTGGGAATATATAATGGTATAGCCACTCTGGGAAACAGTTTGTAGTTCCTTTATAAATTAAAGATGAGCTTACCATATGACCCAGCAATTTCCTTCTTGGATATATATCTAAGAGATGAAATTTATTTCTACAGAGAAACTTGTACATGAATGTTCATAGCGACTTTATTCTGTATAACCAAAAGCTGGAAACTACCCACATGTCCTTCATTAGGTGAATGTGGTACATTCATATCACAGACTGCTACACAGTGTTAAAAAGGAACTAACTGTTGATACAGCTTGGATGAACTTTAAGGAAATTTTGCTGACTGAAAAAGTCAATCTCAAAAGAATACATGCTGTATAATTCCATTTATGTAATCCTCATTAATGATATAATTATCAAAATAAGTACAGATTATTGGTTGCCAGGAGTTAGGAATGAGAGGACAAGGTTGCATGAGGGAGGCTTGTGGTGATGGTACAGATAAATATCTTAATTGCAGTGGTTGTTACATGAAGCTATGTATGATGTACATATGTAAGCTATACAACCAAGTTTCCATTGCAAAGTGGTTATCACATTCTCCTAACACAAATGAATGCATGTATAACTATAAAATTTGAATGAATTCTGTGAATCGCAACAATGTAATTTTCCTGGTTGTGATATTGTACTATGGCTGTGCAAGATGGTGATAACATTGGAAGAGGCTGGGTGAAGGATGCACAGGACCTTCTTGTACATTTCTCGTGTCTACAATTATTTCAAAAGAAAAAGAAAACAAATACAAGTAACAGGTTATAATGTTCTCCTTTTAAAACTATCCACAGGCTAAAGCCCCCTCTGACTACCTCTTCTAGTCCTGGTCCTTCATGTTTTCTCCTGGGGGTAGTGAGTATTATGAGTTTATAATACATGCTTCTAGAACATTTTCTTGGTTATTATATGCTTATACATATACCTGTAGAAAAATATATGGCATTATTTCTGTGTGCTAGTAGCTTGTATGTTTTTCACACAAATATGCTACTATATAATCATTCTACAACTGGACTTTTTTGCTCATTGGTATGTGTTGAAAATTTATCCATATACACGTGTGTTCTGCATAACGATGTTTCAGTCAACAGTGGACCCACATGTATGACAGAAGTCCCATAAGATTATAATGGAGCTGAAAAATTCCTGTCACCTAGTGATGTAGTGGTTATAACATTGTAGTATAACACATTATTCATGTGTTTGTGGTGATGCTGCTGTAAACAAACATACTGTGCTGCCAGTCATATAAAAATGTGTAATACATACAGTTATGTACAGTATGTAACACTTGATAATAAACAGCTATGTTACTGGTTTACATATTTACTATACTATACTTCTTATAGTTATTTTAGCATATATTCCTACTCATTAAAAAAAGTTAATTGTAAAGCAGCCTCAGGCAGGTCCTTCAGGAGGTATTCCAGAAAAAGGCATTATCATAAGCGATGACAGCTCCATGTTGTATTATCGACTCTAAAGACCTTCCAGTAGGACAGATGTGGAGGTAGAAGATAGCGATATTGATGATCCTGACCCTGTGTAGGTCTAGGCTAATTTATGTGTGTGTGTCTTAGTTTTTAACAAAAAAAAGTTTAAAAAGTTAAAAAAGAAAGAAAGAAAACAGCTTATAGAATAAGGATATAAAGAAAGAAAATGTTTTTGTACAGCTATACAATGTGCCTGTTTCAAGCTAAGTATTATAACAAGAGTCAAAAGTTGAAACAGTAAAAAAGTTTATAAAGTAAAAAAGTTATAGTAAACTAATGGCCGGGCGTGGTGGCTCACGCCTGTAATCACAGCACTTTGGGAGGCTGAGGCGGCGGATCACCTGAGGTTGGGAGTTCGAGAGCAGCCTGGCCAACATGGTGAAACACTGTCTCTACTAAAAATACAAAAATTAGCCAGACATGGTGGTGCATGCCTGTAATCTCAGCTACTAAGGAGGCTGAGGCAGGAGAATCACTTGAACTCGGGAGGTGGAGGTTGCAATGAGCCAAGATTACACCACTGTACTCCAGCCTAGGTTACAGAGTGAGACTTTATCTCAAAAAAAAAAAAAGTTCTGGCAAACTAAGGTTAATTATTGCAGAAAGAAAAATATTTTTCAATAAACGTAGTGTAGCCTAAGTGTATAACATTTATATAGTCTGTGGTGGTAGTGTACAGGAATGTCCTAGGCTTCACATTCACTTATTCCTCACTCACGGACTCACCCAGAGCAACCAGTCCTGCAAGCTCTTCATGGTGGATACCCTATACAGGTGTACCATTTTTTTTATCTTTTATACTGAATTTTTACTGTGCCTTTTAAATGTTCAGATATGTTTAGCTACACAAATACTTATCCATGGTGTTACAATTGCCTATGGTGTTCAGTGTTCCATATAATAACATAAGTAACATGCTGTACGGGTTTGTAGCCTAGGTTATACCACATAGCTGGAGTGTGTAGTAGGCTATACCATCTAGATTTGTGTAAATACACTCTGTGATGTTCACACAACAAAATTGCTTAACAACGCATTTCGTAGAACATATTTCTGTCGTTTAAGCGATGCTTCACTGTGTTAACATATCCAGATTTATATTGTTTCTTTTGCCAGTTAAGAATTGGAGTCAGCTCTGGCTCTCTGTTGCCTAAGCTTAGGTTTTCCTTCCAGGAAGTCTTTTATGACTACCCCTACTCCTGTCTCCCCAGTAGAGGGCAGCTATTCTTCCTCTGTCCTCTCATAGCACATCTTCCCCTTATTATAGCACTGTTCATGGAAACTGTAACATCTTTGAATTTCATCTTTGAATCCATGTGCCTGGCACAGTGCCTAAGATAGTCAGCAGGTATTCAATAAATAGTTAAATGAATGTATGCATGAATAAATTATTGAATTATAGGGAAGGGTGTGAAGTGAATGACTTAGATGAATTCTTCTGGCCCTGATGCATTGCAGTCTGACGCTATTCTTTTTAATAGGTGGAATAATATATCTCCACAGTGTATTCTGTGAAATCTTGTTGAACCAAGAAGCAGAAAAAATCTTGCTTCTCCTATTTCGGCTGCTTGATTGTGTGGTCAGGCCCAAGTCCTGTAATTACTCAGGACCTTGGTCTCCTCCAGTATAACGTGAGGTTGGTGTTACCCATACTGTTTATTTTTTAGGATTATTGTAAGGATTAGATGATATGATGTACAGGAAAACATTTTGGAAGTTAAGTTTTAATGAAGAACTCCTTGCTTCTTCAGGGGCATCTATCTTGATATAATCCCTTTGGTGAATTATTCATAGTTTGAACTTTTTATTTTGTGATTCCAGATTTGACCTTATGTTTTATGTGTTGCAAGTCACATATTTTAGATAGGGACTTCTTAGTATACTCTCAATAATAATCTTGTCTTCCTTTACCCATGAATTTACCCATATATAGAAGACTTTCCAGAACATTGCTAATGTTTCTGGATTCTGCATAAAATACTTTTGTGTTTTGAATCTGTTTTCTATTCTGATCACATAACTTTGCCATTTATTTATGGATACTTTGGAAGTGGGATGGTGGATCTGTAGAAAGAAATAAAACTGAGTGTCCAGTGCTAACCAAGGGAAACTTGTTTAGTATCTAGAAACCTACCAGAGGAGGGATATTATTTGCCCTCATTGAGAAGGATGGTAAGGAACACTAAGATTTTCAGAGTCCTTTGAAAATTTTTGTTCAACTGTTATTATATGGATTTAAAATAAAGACTGAATTTCAAATTTAGCATTTGTACCAGAATCCTATGGGTCAGTTTATTATGTGAAGATTCCATAAAAGGCTCTCTAAATTCCCTATTCTCATACGTTTCTCAAAGCTTTCTTCCATGGACCCTTTTTAAAGGATGGAGTACATATGAGAAGACATTTCCTTATGATTATAGAAGTTTATGTTCATTGTAGAAAAATTTGGAAAATAAAATGAAAGCTATAAAGAAGATAAAAATGACTCAAGTTCTATAGTCTTGTTAATATATCTTCTTATTGATCTCTGTATATCCATCAATATGTATATCACTATTTTTGAACGTAATTGGATGGGACATATATTTAATACCTGCTGAATTCACTGGTCACTTTCTGAAACATGATAGATTAATCTACTTTCTTTTAACTTGTAATTGACTTCCTTTTAAAGCTTAATTATTAAATTTCCTTTTGAACTTCTTCTCTGCAAATATCAGAAACTTGTTTTTGGTTTTTTTTTTTAATTTTATTTTATTCTTTGAGATAGTGTCTTGTTCTGTCACCCAGGCTGCAGTATAGTGGCTCAATTGATCCTCCCACCTTGGCCTCCTAAGTAGTTGGGACTACAGGCACATGTCACCATGCTTGGCTAATTTTTGTATTTTTTTTTTTTGTAGAGACAGTGTTTCACTTTGTTGCCCAGGCTGCCCTCGAACCCCTGAGCTCAAGCAGTCCTCTCGCTTGGGCCTTCGAAAGAGTTGGGATTATAGGGATGAGCCACCATGCCCAGCCAGGAACTTGCTTCAAAGTCTAAGATATGATTAAGATACTTGTTTAGCTGTTAAATTCTTACTTCTTGTTGGCTGTTTGCATGAGCAGCACATGGATGAATTTAACTCACTTAAAGGATGTATGGTGGTGTCATGGCTTCATATGAGATGTAGGGACCTGGATGGTTTGACAAATCACTGTGGACCACAGATCTGCACCTGTGTAAGAGGACTTTGACTAAGATGCTCTCCAAGCTTCCTGCTATTTATCTGATTTTATGCTGTTTACTGCTTGCCTCCTGAGATCAGGTTTCATGGGTGGACAGATGTCAAGAGCCATGTGAATCTTGATGAAGCCTGTTTTTTGTTAGTTTTTTAAAATGTTCTAAGTAAGTGTTTTTCAGACTGCTGCTTATGATCGATTAGATTGTACATTCAACAGCTGATTATCAAATGCCTATTGCCTGGCACCATTTAAGCATGGAGTACACGAAGAAAAGATATAAAAGCTAATTGTCTAGTGAGGAAAAACAAATAAGAAACAAAATAAATATGTAAAAATATATAAAAAATGTATGTAATATGATGATTGATGCAGTAGAGGAAAATGAAGTGGGCCAGGGAAGAAGCATTGGAGAAGTTGTATTTCTGCATAAGGTGTCAGGAAAGGCCTAATTGAGGAGAATATTTGAATAAAGAAGCAAATGAATGAACCATGCTCAGACCTAGGGAGGAACATTCTAGGCTGCAGGATCTGTAAGTACTACAGCTCTGCAGCAGAAGCATGCCTGACATGTTCTAGGAACAGTGAAGAGGCACCATGTGGTTGAAGTTGAATAAGGAAGGAAGAGAGTCCTAGGAGGTGGGGTCAGAGACATAAAGGATGCGGGTAAGGAGGATTGTTTAGGGCCTTGCCCGCATTGTAAGGAATTTGGTTTTTACTCTTGTTGAAATGGAGAGCCACTGGAGGATTTTCCGCAAAGGAATGATAGGATTAGATTCATGGTTTAGCATCTCCTCTGGCTGCTTTGTTAAGGATAAACTGAAGCCAACAATGAAAGCAAGAGATAAGCTAGGAAGCTCTTTGAATAATCCAGTGGGCGGCCAGGCTTGGTGGCTCGTGCCTGTAATCCCAGCATTTTGGGAGGCTAAGGTGGACAGATCACTTGAGGTCAGGAGTTCAAGACTAGCCTGGTCAACCTGGCAAAACCCTGTCTCTACTGAAAATACAAAAATTAGCCAGGCATGGTGGCATATGCATGTAATCCCAGCTACTCAGGAGATTGAAGCAGGAGAATTGCTTGAACCTGGGAAGCGGAGCTTGCAGTGAGCAGAGATTGCACCACTGCACTCCAGCCTGGGTGACAAAGTGAGACCCTGTCTCAATAATAATTATCATCATCCAGTGGGTGATGAAATCAATTTAGATGGTCACAAGTATTTCTTTAATAAAAAATAGAGAATGGAAAGTCAGTGCATTGCATACAGTTGGAGCTAAGTATTTAATGAATTTATGCTAAATTAATGTGGATGTACTAGGATGCAGTATAAAATGTACTTATTACAAAGGGTTACTATAAAAACCTTTTAATACTGTTGTTCTGAGGCATTCATATTATTGCCAACTAGAGGTGATTTTGGTTTTTGGACATGTTGTCAGTGAGTAGCTCCTGTATGAAACAAGCTGTTTTCCTGTAATCGTGTCTCATCAGTCAGCAGTTGGAAGGAAGGATTCTTTCCTTGACCTTTCTCTCTTCTCTTGTTTTCAATTGTTTGTATAAGAGTTCTTTTTAGAAGGTACCAAATCATGATTTTTGTTTTCAGACCCTCTTCTGCTTAGGATTGTTTTTCCAGACTTTTCATCTTTCCTCTTCAGCATTCCTGTAGCTTTGTGGCCTTGTCACCTAATACTCAGCACACCCACCCCAACTTCTTGTCTTGCCATCAGAGACTGCCTGTTTACCTGCATATCCTCCCACACCCTCCTTCTCCACTGTTACTGTTGCTATAGCAACTGCCATCTCAGACTCCCTCCTTCTCCTTGCTTTCTTCCTTCTTGCCAACCACTGTTCATTGAACTCGTCCTCCCCAGTTTTATGTACTGTGAGGTCAGGGCTGATACCACATAAAATGAAGATTAAATGGCTATTTATGAAAATCGTTATTTCACCAGCTTTTGGGTAGAGGAGTTTTGAATAAAGTAAGCCATCTGATAAACTCAAATGACTAAATGTTGAGTCCCTTATTCTGTGGGAAAGTCATGACAGTAAATCTGTTACTATACTGCCTCTTAATTCGCTTTGAGATCTTGGTTTGTTCTGTGGGGCTTTTGGAACCTATGAGCCAAAAAAAGTTGAAATGTTCCGGGCTCTAGAACAGTTCCATTCTGCGCATGTTCCTGTTCTGGAAGATGATGATTAGAAACACTGCAATGCCTGCCATCCATATGTGCTTCATGAAAGGGCTGGATATGCCATTTGATTATATATAAAGATTTTTTTATCAGAAATTTAGTCAAGCTTTTCTGCCAACTTCAGTCAAACCTAAATTTCTGGATATTCAGAAAGTATACTGAATTCATCTATATATCAAGCCAGAGAAGCTTGGCAGTGAATCATGTTCTGGGGAAAATAAATGTGTTCATTCACAGATCGCAATGTGTCTTTCTTGGGCTGCTTGTCCAACAGTTCTGGTTCCCTCTAGGGAAGTTTCAGTCTTGGGACTGAGGATTGTATTAGGAAAACAAAAGAGAAAGCCCAGGTTCTTCTTCCCCCTTCCAACTCACATAAAATAAATGGTTAGGGATTTTTGGGACTCTGAATACTCTTGAATGGGACCAGTATAGACTGTGACTCCCTGAACTTGCTCACTTTTTACCTAATTCTAGTATCTTCTAGGATTTGTCATTCTATGAGTTGTGTTACAGGAAATGCAAAACATCCCATATTCCTTATAGGTCATCCTGTCTTAAATCAGAAACTGTGGTGGGGGAGAGACTTTCCCTTATCCAAAGGACCTTGCTTTTCCCTTTGCTTATGATACGACACCAGCTCTGATGTTTGTGAGTTAGGAGAGTAGTACCTTGACTCCAAGCATTCCACAGGTCTTAGAGAACTTTTACATGGAAACGATGAGGAAATTCATGCCAGTGGTCTTTGGAAAAATCTGTTGGCACCACCAGGTGCATCAGATAGATTAGTTAATCATGGATTTATAGTAATCTAGGTCCATGGAGCCTGATCTTGGAAGCTTTTTCAATTCCCTGTGTTGTGCTGGAAGTGACACTCCTAATCACTTTCTCTGGAAATAGCCTTGGCCTGTTTCTCTTGTACTGCAAGGCTTTAGCCTTGGCCAAGTACTTTTTTAAATGTTCTTTTTACCCCACCAGAGCAATAAAGAAGTCCAATCGTGTGGGGGTTTTTTTGTACTTAAAAAAATAAAAAATAAAAAAATTTTAAAAAACAGCAGGAGACCGCACTTGTGAGGAATGTTTTCCTGATGTTCTGAGGTGTTCTTGCTTTTTGCCCTAAGTCTTTTGGATCACCTCCTACCCTGTTCTTGTGTTTTATAGCAAATCCTTGGATGAAGATAGGTTGGGATAGATGTATTTCATTAATTTTTCTTGTAGAGATATTTTTATTTGAACTCATTTTAAACATGTTTTGCTAGTTTTTTCAAGATACTGCTCATCTCATTTGAGTGTATTGGTAGCCTCTTCTTTGAAGGAGTAGAGACAGTGGCATTTTCATTATCAAGATAAGTGTCCAAGAAAGCAAGTCAAAATTGAGGCATTTTTGTTTGTATAGAGGCACCCCTAGTTCTTTAAGAGGAAATGAGAAATTTCTTCTTCAGGGAATGTGTTGAAGACAGGAAGAAAACATTTAAGGCATTGTTGATGGAGTAGAACTCCGATCTGAAGAGAAGTTGGAGATCCCTCTGCCAACACACATGAGACTATACAAAGTGCCATATTGTATGGTTAGCTTTTCATTGACTTTGATAATTTCTCTTTTCTCACCTTGTTTTCTCTCTACCCCCCAAACCACAAATTCCAAAATGGAGTCATGTTTCTCAGTGTGGTTTGAAAGTCACCTGTGTCCCAATTTAACTGGCATTGCTGGTTAAATTCAGATACCTGGGCCCACCTCCCAGATTGAATTAGAATATTGTTGGGGGGCAGAAGGTGGGAGTCTTGAGAATCTACATTCTTTAAAGTCCTAGATGATTTTTCATGCATCTTACACTTGGAGCCAGAATCTTTGACATCATCTTTATATCTTGACTACGAGGGCAAACTGCTTCCAAGCCTTCTCTTCTTGGCAAACTAGATCATCCTTATCATTCTTACCAGGAGTGGCCAGCTGCAGACCCCTGCTGAGAAATTACAGTTGACACAACTTTCTGGATTTCTGGTGTCATTCCATCCTTCTGGAAGGAATCGAATTTTGTACCAAAACATGAAGTTTTCAGTGTTGGTGGCGACTGCTCTTTAAAGAGCACCCCTAAACATTCTAGGAGCAAAATTCCTCTTTACTTTCTTTGTGTGAGAGGTCAGAGTTCCCTGCCCAGAAGCATAGGCAAGAGAAAAGTTAGTGACTGTCCTGGAGCCCACAACCAAATTCCTGTAGTGTAATCCAACTGCAGATATCGGGTCAGGGAGCTCGGGTGGGGTTGGGATGGCCCACATGCCTGTCCTGGGCAGACTCCTCTGTAGGCCTGGCTAGAATGGGCAGCAGAAGTTCCTGTTAACAGATGGAAAGGGGGTTTGCCAGAGGCTCTAGCTTTCCTCTCAAGGATGCCTGAGCTGCTGCAAACCGCTGCTGCTATGGCTGGTGAGGCTGGCCAAGTCTCTTTCTGTTGACTTGTTTCCATCCCTCCCGCCCCCTCAACGCCTCTTCAGTCCTACAGATGCTGGTTTATTTGCACACTCTATGCTGATCTTGGATTGAAAGCCTCTCATTGTTTTTGAGTTCAGTGTTTAGATAACACCACATGCCTGTAGCAGCCAGAGCACCCTGTAAAGGAAATGCCTGGTCTCTAACAGTCCTGTCATTCATTCTGTGTATGCAAGTGAGTGTGGCCTGTGTTTAGGACCATTATAAGGGCATTTCTCTGCAGGGATTACTAGTTGGGGCCTGCAGGGATACCAGCCCCCCACTTGATGTCTGGAATTCTAGGGATGGTTTTCTAAAGTCTTCCCTCTTTCATTCCAATCCTAAAACATTTAGGATAACAGGTAGTTTTGCCCAAGCCTTGTTTCTACACAGAGCTGCAGTACCAGAGCATTCCTGCCTTTGGTGAGAAGACTGCTTTGAGGGATACAGGACCGACTGCGTCTCTCTCTCCACCCACAACCCACAAATTCCAAAATGGAATCATGTTTCTGACAGTGTGGTTTGAAAGTCACCTGTGTCCCAATTAACTGATGTTGCTGGTTAAATTCAGATACCTGGGCCCACCTCCCAGATTGAATTAGAATATTGTTGGGGCACAGAAGGTGGGAATCCTGAGAATCTACATTTTTTAAAGTCCTAGATGATTTTTCATGCATCTTATACTCAGAGCCAGAATCTTTGACATCATCTTTATATCTTGACTATGAGGGCAAACTGCTTACTGCTTCCAAGCCTTCTCTTCTTGGCAAACTGGATCATCCTTATCATTCTCACCAGGAGTGGCCAGCTGCAGACCCCTGCTGATAAACACCAGACCCCCTGGGGCTGGTGTTGGTCCAGGCTGTTTTTATGACCAAGCTAGGTTGGCAGCTACCTCTGTACTGTGGTTTCAGGGCTTCTCTTCCTATAGGATAGCTCTTTTCTTGTCCGCTCAATTTTCCCCACCACTCTTGGCAAAAAAAAGAAAATGTGTTATCTTAATTGGATATTAACTCTCTTCTGGTAACGTATAGCTCTTTTTTCACTTGGTACAATGCGATTAAAACTTCT
The DNA here is from genome assembly GCA_963573385.1 of Cacajao melanocephalus. Taxonomy (NCBI): domain Eukaryota; kingdom Metazoa; phylum Chordata; class Mammalia; order Primates; family Pitheciidae; genus Cacajao; species Cacajao melanocephalus. The sequence goes on from CAUYLG010023810.1 coordinate 15,578, forward strand.
TTAAAATGTTTCAAATAAATCTGTTACGCTCTAATTTAAGTGTCTTGAGGCCGTTTTCAGGTCTGTGATTCTCTAGAATTTACAAACTTTTTTCTCTAAAACGACTGGGGTCACTACCTTTCCATGACAATAATGTCTGCATGAGACAGAGTGAGTGAGTTAGTAGTTCTGATGTGGCACTTATTTCTACAGTGTCTCCAACATGTATACTTCACTTCACTTTCCTACCAATAATTCAGTGCTCCAAAAATTAATCCAAAATACAAAAGAAAACTTGGTTTTAACATGGACTGTGAGCAGTCATCCCTTTGTAACAAAATAATGATCTTGACTGCCTGAAAGATCACACTCACCACCCCCCACACCCTTTAAAAATTAGTACTATATATACTTATTAATGCTCATGGCCATCCTGGTTCACTCTAATATTGAAATTACCTTTTGAGTCATCCAAAGAAATTATTTAGAACCATATTGTGTGACTTTAAAAAAAAATGTGAATCTTATGAAACTGCAGAAGAATATTAGGTGAACCAGAATATAGTACTCTTTAGTGAAGCTAGATAAATGAAGTTCTATGTATTAACCACAGTATATTTTAAAGCTACATGTAAACTTGTGGGGAATTGTAAAGGAAAACAAGTCATTTTTCTTTTCTAATTGTTGCACTACTTGTTCTGCAGTGAAATTTAAGAATTGTCTTTAATACTCATTCTCAGGCCGGCCACGGTGGCTCACGCCTGTAATCCCAGAACTTTGGGAGGCTGAGGTGGGTGGATCACTTGTATTTTAGTAGAAACCCTGTCTCTACTAAAAATACAAAATTAGTTGGGCGTGGTGGCGCATGCCTGTAATCCTAGCTACTCGGGAGGCTGAGGCGGGAGAATTGCTTGAACCTGGATGGTGGAGGTTGCAGTGAGCCGAGATTGCACCATTATACTCCAGCCTGGGCAACAAGAGCCAAACTCCGTCTCAAAAAAAAACCAACAAAAAACCTATTCTCTAATCATGCTATATATAATATAAAAATTCTCTGTGAACAGATTAAAAATTCAAAATTAAGTAATAAAATGATTATGATTGAAAAGTTATTCATTATAAACAATAAAGTTTTTAATCGTTCCTTTTCTGAGACAGAGTCTTGGTCTGTCACCCAGGCTGGAGTACAGTGATGCAACCATGGCTCACTGCAGCCTCAACCTCCTAGGCTCAAGTGATCCTCCCTCCTCGGCCTCCTGAGTAGCTGGGACCTACAGGCACATGTCACCATGCCTGGCTAATTTTTTTATTTTTTGTAGAGGCAAAGTCTCATTATGTTGCCAGGGCTGGTCTCAAACTCTTGGGCTCAAGTGATCCTCCTGCCTCAGACTCCCAAAGTGCTGGGATTACAGGCATGAACTGTTGCACCCAGGGTTACTTCAACTCATGCACTATTGTTTTGCTAATCTCTAATACGAAGGATGAATATACTGCTTAAACACTGTCCATGACTACCCAGTTAGAGTGGATACAACCCACATCTCAGGGTCTTAGTGAATAAGTTTTTGGTTGTACAGTTAGCTTGGGTAAACAAAATCATTATTTTAATATGTCTCTTCTTTCAAGATGTTTTGTTATCCCTTTTTTGTAAATTTACTGGTAATTCACCTTTTGGAGACTGAGAAAGAGAACTGATAATTTAAGTAAGTTGCTTTAAAGTAACCAAGGAGCCATTGCTACCCTCATTATTCTAGCCACTGTATAGAAATATCCCTTTGCTGAAATTCAGCTCTACAAACTTGACAGGAGGTCCCAGGCAAACATGTGTTTTTCAGGCTCTTGTCTAGCCTATCTCACATCTGATTCCTATGCCTTGTGCCTTCCAGTTCTCTCTTGCGCTATGGTGGAAACCTGTCCCTACAAAGTGCCATGAGTGTACGATTCAACAGCAATGGGACCCAGCTCCTGGCCCTGAGGCGGCGCCTGCCCCCTGTGCTCTATGACATCCACTCCCGCCTGCCTGTGTTTCAGTTTGACAATCAGGGTTACTTCAACTCATGCACTATGAAAAGCTGCTGTTTTGCGGGAGATCGTGACCAGGTAAGTGCTTTCTGCCTCCTGCGTCTCACACTCAGGCTTTTCTCTGTGATTGTTCTTTCTATACTGGTCTTTATTTCTCATTAGCCTCATGTCACATAGAAACAATTAACGGAAAACAGTGAGTGCCTAGAGATGTTCTGGCTTAATAATAGTGAGTTTCTTCATCAAGGCTGCCAATAGGTATATACAAGACACACACCATAAACCAAGGCTGGCCACGATATGGTTCTGAGCCACCTAGCTCTGCCAAGTTTGTGAACAGATTTTAAGATTCTAAGAATGTGCCATTTCAGAGAAAGGAGGGAATCCATGGAAAATTAGCCTGCTGGTGAGAGAGACATTAAAAAAAAAAAAAAAGAAATCAATAAAACACAGTGATGAATGAAACACCCTAAGTACCATCCAAGAGACATGTATCTTGAATGGCCTCTTAGGATGGCATCTTTTTCTTGGATGAAGTGGGCTAAGCAGCTTTGTTTGAGAGGGAGCCAGATGCTGACTCTTCTTCTTTTTACTGCCAGCATCACAACTGGAAATGGAGAGCCCAAGCTGTGAGTTTCCAGCCTTTTCTCAGTCTCACTAGGAATGGAGATGCTGATGTTGACTTCAAGCTGGCAGTTTAAGAATACACTTGGCATTCTTGCACCTTTCTGTTTTGGCCATGGAAGTGTCAGTGACCAGTTCGGCTGGTCTAGGTAACCAAGCCAAGGAAAGACAAATGTGAGGAAAGACAAATCTAAGGAAAGATTGATCAAATAAGCAAATATTCTCAAGCACAGCAAATCTTATTGCTGCTTCGCATATAGATTGAGAAAAAGAGAAACTTTAGTCTCTTGATAGTGCTTAGTGTTCTTATCTTTGGGCCAATCAGCTATGACAAATTTTGACTTAAATTCTCATATGCTGTACCCCACCTTAGAGTTATTTTCAGCATAAAAGAAATATAAAAGAGGCATAAAAGAAAAATTTCTTTGAGAACCTGGCAGGACCTTGCTTTTTGAAGTAAAAGCTAGGATTTTTCTCCCTAGATGGGGGTTGCTAGAGGCCTCCTAATGTCATAGTTTAAGGATTAATAGATTTAGTAGGAACCGAATAAATGCCTGTTGAATTGACTTGCTTGTAGATAGATGAGAATTTTTTTTAAGTTTTCTGAACTAGGGATTTTCCCTCTTTTAAACAGAGACTATACATCCAAATTCAGAATTTACACTCAATGTTGGAGTCTTCTGGCCTCCTTAGCTGAGCTCCATACTGGAGACCACTAGGTGGCCTCAGTGATGTCTCCTTGGGGAGGCCACAGTGCCTGAATGACTTAATTTGTATATGCCTGTAGGGAATTTGTTTCTTGGGTGGGAAGAAAGTTTCTAGAGGTGATGAGACTCACAATAGAACAGACAGGCAAAATGGTTGATTTCGCTTCATCTGGCTGTGGAAATGACAATCAAGTCTCTCCCTCTCTTATTTTTCCTTCTTTGCTTTTGTTGATTTTCCATCTTTTATCAATTTCTTATGCATGTAATTCATGTTTTGTTGAATAATGCAGTGAAGGTGATATTAATAGTTTATTAGGCTTTATTTCCAGAAACCAGAGGCTGAGGTAAAGGTGAAAGAGGTGATTTTCTTCAGGTTGTATTTAGCAACCAAAGCCTGTCTTCATGGACCTTAGAAGACCCAGAACAAAGACCTCTAGCCAACATGTAAGCACCTAGACCGTGGTTTCCCATCCTTATCATTGTTGACATTTTGGCTAGATAGTTCTTTGTTGTGTGGGGCTGTCATATGCATTATAACTTGGTTAGCAGTATCCCTAGGCCTCTCCCTACTAGATGCCAGTAGTACCATCCTAAGTTATCCACCAAACAACCAAAAATGTCTCCAGACATTGTCCCCTGGGGGGGAAAATTGCCTCTGATTGAGAACCTGTGATCTGGATTACAATTACCCATTTTGCTCAGACGCATTGGCGCAGGTATTGTCATAGGCAGAGTCACAGAAGGTATTTTGTGATAGTCCTAGGTATATACATAAAAGATATCATTGTTTCTGCCTTTTAGTTTATATATAATTATATAAATATTGAATGGCTTTTGATTTTCTCTATTTAGATTTGACTAATTTATTATTTGTGACTTTTGTCCTATGGGAAGAGTTTATGGGTATTTTATTCTCTTTGACAGACAAGACGACTTTTTGGTTGGGGTAAGTGTTTTTTCTTGAAAGAGGATGCAAAGTCATTGAATCTAACTTTGGATCAGTTAACAGAGTTAAAGTCTTAAAAGTCTGTTCATGTTCCCAAATAGTTAGAGGTATATAACTTAGGGAATAGGAAGTACAGAGATTTATGTTTGGCTTTTTTGTTGACTCCTTAGGGACTAAGAAATGTAGCTAATTCATCATTGTCTTGTCTCCAAATCCTGGCACATAGTGAGAACACAATGAAAATTTGTTGAAGTAAATCTTGAGTACTTTGGTCAATGTGTGGTATTTAGCTTTGTGGGCCTAAGTCTTCTCTAACTGTAAATCAGGATTGGTAAGTATCATTTTTCCTGTTCAACTTCCAGGGGCCTTTAGGAGGATGAATTAAATAATGGATTTATAGTGAAACTAATCTACTGAACTTACAGTTTTTTTGAAGTGTTGCACAAGAGGTCAGACTTACTGTCCCAGTCCTAGAACATGTCTTAAAAGTGATCTACAGGGTCTGACTTTGCACACTAAGGGATAAGGCAGCAGTTGTTACAGTTACAGTATGACCTGCAGGACTGACATGTATATTCTTGGACGAGTCTAGACAGAATCTTTTTTTCTGCTTTCAGTTTCCAAAGCCTGCCTTTTCCTTATATTGGGCTTTATATTTGACCTCATTCCTGTATGCTCTGAGAACACCCACTGCCTGAGGCTCTGTGTTCTGGAACTCTTCATTTAGTCATAGGCTGGGTAACCATCCCAGACAGGAATCTGAGAATTTCCATAATAGGAATGAACATGGATAAAAAAAGCAGTAAGAGATCCTATTTGTCTGAGACAGTCACCTGGCTTTAACTATGAGATTATTCAGTCTGCACAGATGGACCCAGATATTGTTCGGAGTACCTGTCTTTCTTTGTAAACTATCCTAGGCTCAGTAAGTAATTCATTAGCCTCAAAATAAAATTAACATTTCAAGAAATTGGACTTGGAGAATAAAGTGTGAAACATCTGAGCCTCCTTTGTGTCTCCCTCATGCTCATAGCCACCACTGTAGATGAATTCTAATTATAGAGCTATTAGAGATCATTTTATACAAACCTTTTCTTTTACAGGTGAGTAAACTGAATCTCAGAGTAGTCACAAGTCACAACACATACAAGTTTGTAGGCAAACCAAGGCTAGAACCCAGAGTTTTGGGCTCTCAGTAGAAACCTTTTTTTCACTGTACAAATGATCACAACTTCTTCTGGACAGAAGCAAGATTGGCAGCAAAAATAAGTGGATTGGTTGGGAGTAAACATTAAGGAGTGGTGGGGACTGTGGAGAGCCCACATCCCATCTAAATGGGTCAGCTTCTACACAGCTTTAGCCCATTGTTGCCAGGGCCTCTGATTTTTTTTCAAGAGAAGACAGAAATAAAGGTTTTTATGTGAAGCCTCTTGGTTTTAAAATATCACAACAAATTTATACTTTATTGTATGTATAAAACAAATCTGTACACCATACCTATTCTGCTTTAGATCCACCAGTTTGAAACCTCTGTGCTTCATTCAGCAAGATGTTTTTTCTCATGTTTAGTGTCATGGTCTGTCACTGACTCATGGGTGAGTAGAGACAAGTTCCTTTTTCCTGCTTCCTAGTGAAGACTTTCCAACTTCATGTCTTTTTCCCCACTCCATCTTTTAAAATAAGAAAGCATATATTTACTGAGCATTTACTATGTGCCTGATGCTGTGGTGGATACCTTCACATAACGTTGCCAGATGGTACCCTCTTTGAGATTTGCACTCAAAGCCCTGTATATAATCTGTCTTCCCCTTTTTGGCTACAAATACCTAGTTTGTTTAATTTTTCAAGTTTCATAACTTCTAGCATCAGATCAGGTGACAGAAGTGACATCAGGTTGGCTGAGTATCAACAGAAGCAATTAGCCCTACCTAAAGGCTTACACTTTTTTGGGGGTTGCCGGGGGTGGGGTGGGGTTAAAGCAAGCCTACTTTCTAGTCTTGCAATATAGTGGGGACTCTTGCAGTAAAACAGCATTCCTTTCCTTGGAGGCTGCCTGAGCCCAAAAGTTCTTCTTGCTTTCACTTCCTACTTGGATTTTTGCTTTGTTTTTTCCCTGAAGCCTGACTGGGTACATTCTGTCTTCTAAGCTTCACACTATTCTCTACAAACTCAGTGAGCCAGTCTCTTGATAGTGTTAAAAAAGAATGCCAGTGTTCTACCTGCTGGCTTTTCTGGCATGCACGTATTAGACAGCACTTGGCTTTTGTTCCTTCTCTTTCACAATTCCTTAAATGGCTCTTGTCCTAGATTGTGAGTCCAGTAGAATGGTTCAGGCTTCTGGGAAGTAAGTCTTTCAGACTAGCAGGCATGTGTGCCTGGAAATGGACAGTCTCATCATTTAAAGTATTTTTTTCTTTAGTCTCATATGATGCCTGGCCTAATAGTCCCCTACATCTTTCTGAAAGTAGGATGTATATGAAAAGAGAAAGTATAATAAGATTTTCTTGAAAAGGCTGAGCCCTGGAGTACCTGAGCACTGAGATCTCTTATGCTGGTCTTTTGAACTTGATAGATGGCAAGGCCCCAAAAATTGTGATCATGAAATCATCCTGTCCCATCCCCTGGAGGAAAGAGCTGACTTGTACCCTATGAATCCAACAAAACGGCCTTGAATAAATGGCCTGCCTCAGACATTACATCATCACTCAACCTCTCTGTGTTGATATTATTTGGGTATAGCCGAGGTGTGGAATGCACCAGTAAGTACTCTCTAGGCTAGAGAAGTGCCCTCTAAAGTTATAACTTTGCTTTTTCTTTTTTTAATAACCCCATGTACCCCTGATTAAGCCCACTTTGGGGCCTGGCATGCCATACGTTCTCCTTTATCTGAGATAAAGATGTACTTTTAATGAGGGAAATTCAACCCTTAGTTTCCATCCTTTGACTTGTTTTGTGATTTTAGACTACTGTTTTTTTTTTAATCTCCTTACCATTTATATCTTATATATTTTTAGCCCTTTAACTTCTAAAGCACTTTCATATCCACTATTATATTTTTTGTTGATGTTGTTTGTTTGTTCTGAGACAGAGTCTCACTCTGTCACCTAGGCTGGAGTGCAGTAGCACAATTTCAGCTCACTGCAACCTCTGCCTCCCGGGTTCAAGCAATTCTTGTGCCTCAGCCTCCAGAGTAGCTGGAATTTCAGGTGCGCACCACCACACCCAGCTAATTTTTTTGTGTTTTTAGTAGAGATGAGGTTTCACCATGTTGGCCAGGCTGATCTTGAACTCCTGACCTCAAGTGATCCACCCGCCTCAGCCTCCCAAAGTGCTGGGATTATAGGCATGAACCACTACGCCTGGCTCACTATTATATTTGAATGCTCCCAGCAACCTTTGGGTGCAGCTGGACAGGTTTCACCCTCATGTGAAACTGAGGCCGGTAGTAGTCTGAAATGGCAGATCAAATTGTTAGTAAAACCAGGACTAGACCCAGTCTCTTATTTATGGTTGTACCCTCTTGCTCACAGGCATGCTGCCCCCTGTGTTATAGAGATCAAGCAGTGATATGGGCTGGTGAGGAACAGCTGAACACAGAATGTTGTAGCAGAGGAATTCCTTGCATGTCTTGTTTAGGGAGTGAATGTTTTAGGAGACTTTTTTTGAGGAAGAGGTCAGACTTTCTGTTTTATAAAGAGAAGATAGAGGGAATATAACGTTATTAAATCAGCCATTTATAACTCTTCTTGAAACCTGGATCTTTTTGAAAGTCCAAAAGCTATAAACAGTCATCTCAGAAAAATGTACACATCTATATGTTTTGCATGTAATAATAAAGTGTTTGTGGAACTCTTGAAACCTAAAGGCTAGTAATATCAATCCTGGATTAAGATTTTACTTTTGGATTATGTTGTCTTTTAGTCTGTTTACTGATGCAATTTTAGAACTTAGAAACTTAAAAGGTTTTGGAGTATGTGTAGGCCTGCTAGATATGGTCTCGTTTATAATCATTCAGCTGTAAAGGAACACAAGATAACCTGGATTCTTTTTAGGAACAAGTGGAATTGATGTGATCTGGTGACAGGACATGACAGTTCTTTAATGCATGGCTCCTGGCTAAGAGTCTGGGACCCACTAGGAAATCCCTGGTAGATGTCAATGAAGGGGACCAGAATATAACCTGTCTCATCCTCCTTAGAGATTTTACTTTTAGTATAAGTGCTTTGCCTCTTTTTGAGGTATCTTCAAGCTTTGGAGACAAAAGAAAACATATTACTTCCTCAGAATGCTGGGACACCTTTGCTTGAATGAAGAGTATAAATACTCATATATGGACTGAAGTGAGTGCTACCATCTCCTCACTCCCCAGTCCTCACATAAAAAACTGACACCCTTGGAGGGGCTAATGGTTAATGGCCCCTCATCTTGCTCAGGTTTCCGAAAAGGTTTGCCAAATAAAGATTCAGCTGCCCACTTTGTTTTAAGCAGCTGGTGGTAATTCACAGCATTTTTTCCTCCTTTTCTATTGATTATTTGACTATTATTGGCTGCTTTTACGGAATATTCGTTTATTAATAGAATTTTTTCTACACAGAACCCATAAAGGTTGGTTATTTTAATAAACTGAAGGATTCCAGAAGCCTCATGGAGCTGAAATGGCAAATGGCTCAAAGAAGCAAGAATAATGTAATTTCACATGCAAAAATAGTGTTAATCTTATGGGTAGTGCATATTTGTATGCTTTTATTGGGAGGCAATGAAATTTCTCTTACCACAAATAAAATAAATCTATTGCTTTGCCCGTTTCCAAGGAAAATTTGCTCTGATTGCTTTGTATGGTATTTGTGGCAAGCATTGGTTATAAGGATGGTATTTCTGGCAAGCACTGGTTATAAATGTTATGATCAAAAGTGTATTATATGCCATTTAGCAAACCTTTTTCTGGAAATAGTCATCTAGAGAGCATATCACAAAGTTTTCAATCACATTGTTTTTCCCCTTCTGACAGAAGGTCAGGGGAAAATAAGAGCTGTGTTTGATTTAAATTTAAATAGCAGTCTTTCTGCTGTTACTGATCCAGGCTAGAGAGCCATCTGGTTTTTCTGTCCTGGTCAATACAGCTAATTAGACAGGCATGCCATTTACTAGGGAATAATTAATCAATTACTATGGAAAGAGCTTTTGAAGAGAGCTGGGTAAGTTGATCAGTACTCATTGAATAGTAACTGATTGATAATGTTTCCTTCTTCGTCAACAGATGTTGGAGAATATCAAATGCTGTGTAAGCGCGCAACACACGCGTGCACACACACACACACACACACACACCCACCATTTTCTATAAAGGTCAATAGATTGACAGAGGACATTTGGGCCAGTGAGACCGTGACAGATACCAGTCAGTAATCTTTGTCAATGTTGTTCTTGGTGGTGATCACGTTGGTGGTTCCTTCTTGAAATCTATTGAGAGGGAGTTGTTGATCTTTTCCTATCCTTGAGCAAGTTAGTATCTCCATACTGACAGTGGATTGCATGAGACCCCACGTGCACTGGACTCAGGTCAACTCTACTTAAAATATCTAGAAGCAGTAAACATTCAAATCAGTGAATAGTTTTCCCTCTTGGACCACAGAATGGATGAACTTTCTGAGCCGGGAGACTCACAGCAAGGTGACTCAGAGTATGGCCAACTTTTAACCTTTGTGGCCAGCTGAGAGGGATTATGGATAATGTGTATCCACACAACAACTCATGTTCATTTAGCATCGGTATTTCCACCTTACCCACAAAACCAAACAAAAATTAAATATATCTTCCACTCTGATCTCATTGTAGTTTATGGATCTCCTACCTCCCCCTCAGCTCAGGGTGTTTTGTGAAATGGGGACTTTATTGCCTAGATAATGAAGTATCTAAAACATTCCTTCTTCCTCTTGGAGCCCCGCCCTGTTCTTCTCAGTTGAGTATAAGGTAAAAGGCTCTGCGAAGTGAGTTGTTTTGTTTTCTTCACTTTTTTTTTCTTATATTCTTTTAGATCTTATTATTTGTTTTTTCCTCTTACATTTGTTATTGCTTTTTTTTTTTTCGGCACAAAAGCAAAACATGAAGTGAGTTTTTAATTTGTGTTTTACCCCTCAATATTTAGAATGAGGTTAAAAAAAAAAAAAAAAGAACTTAGAGAAGGCAATGAATTCTTCATGTTCATGCCCCCATTTGGCCACAAACTTCATACCACCTTACTTAGTTTTTGCCTTTCTAAAGTTGAATAGTAATTTTTAGTTTTTTTTTCACAGTAGTGTATTAAATGTGAATGTTGGTTGTGAAGTCATACATCATAAAAGGGAATAAAAATATGAAACATAGGAATTTTGGGTAACCAATTTTTCTATTATGTTTCTATTGCTTGCCTATTCATATAGGAGTATCTGCTGCTGAGCTTTTCTGTTATCTAGGCCAGAAGCACTTTACTCCAGGTCAGCTTCAGACCCCAAACACCAGATTTCCTGGGTGACAATGAGCAGGTACTGTTTGAAATTAGATCATTAAGATAAAAAAGAAAAGACAGAGAGAAAAACCTATGCCTCCAATTTCACCACTGAGGTGAAGTTCAGTTTTCTGGTTAATTGAATTAATTGCTGTGTTTCTTACGTTGTAATATAATGTTATGTAATGTAATGTACTTTGGGTTTATTTCTTCAGGTAGTGAAACAATGCCATTGGCACTGTTTGGTCTTTGTTTTCTTCCTTATTTTTCTGTGTATCCCACAGCAAATACTTGTGAGATGGCCCACCTAGACCTGCAGTGCCCTGGTGGTCCTCTTAAGCACTAACCATCAGCAGGGCCCCAGGCGGTGGCCCCAACCAGCCCGAGTCCAGGAGGGGATGACCCTTTCAACATAGCTTTAGAAGAGAGGAATCTTTCCAGCTGCCCCTACGATAGTAAATGTATCTCTGTACTTAGCTCACTTGAAATAATTTTTATTTCTGCAAAGCTTAAAATAGATAAAAGAGCTATTTAAAATATAAGGTCGCCTTATATTTTAAATAGCTAGAACTCTGTCTGCTCTCCTGAAATACTCTTCTCCCAGATATCCACATAATTTGTTCCCTCATTTCCTTCAGGACTCTATTCAAAATACCATTTTATCAAAGAGGCCTTCGGTGACCACCCTCTGTAAAACAAAAACTAACACCCCAACCCCCAGCACTCCCTATATGTCCTTACCTGCTGGTTTAATTTTTCTCTATAACACTTGTCACCACTGGACACATTGTATGTATATATTTTTTTGTTTAACTTTTTTTGTTCTTTCTGCTCTCTACCCACATTATATATATGTATAATATTTTCCCCCTCCTGTCCAATAGAATGTAAGCTTCATGAGGACAGGGAAGGGATCTCTTTTGATCAACTCTGCCTTCCCTTCCCTGGAACAATTCCCAACACAGATTAGACGTTCAATAAATATTTGTTTAATGAATAAAGAAATGACCTCACTTTTATTTCTGTCCTTCACAGTCAGCAGTACCCCAGGCAGCCAACTTTTAATGCTAGAAGGCATCCAGCAGACAACTGTGAAATGCCATAATGAATTCCACAGGGCAGTTTTGTGATTCCAGAGTGTGAGAACACTTAAATGCCCTCACTAGATGACAGTGAGGCAAGATGCCCACCCTGAAAATCATCCCAAGTTGTTCTCTTATGGTGGGTGGAAGAACAGTTCCAAGAGGAAGAAAGGTCAGGAGTTGCCTTTATCCCCAAGAGGAAGCCTGTACATTCTATGCATTTTCTGCATATTTTCAGAGCTGTCATATTAAACCTAACAGGCCTTAACTCTGGGAGAGTTTTCTTCCTTCTAAGGCAGTCTTCTGAGTCAGCATTCTGTCTGGGAATCTCGTTTTCCCTTCTTATGGCTTTGCCCTAGGGGATAGCTAAACAAATGGGAAAGCACTGATGCTTCACGATGAAATAGTAAAACCCCTGATAAGCCCACTGGGCTCACTCTTTTTAAATTTTTTTGTTTGTTTATTTTGCAGTGGTATGGGGCGCAGGGTAGCAGGAATTCCACATGAAGTTCATAGCCCCTTTTAAACATATTAACAGGAAAGGGTGGCACCCACCTGTAGTCCCAGCTGCTGGGGATGCCGAAGCATGAGAATCGCTTGAATCGGGGAGGTGCAGGTTGCAGTGAGCTGAGATTGTACCACTATACTCCAGCCTGGGCAACAGAGAGAAACTCTGTCTCAAAAAAAAAAAAAAAGTGTACATTTTAGTAGTATTAAATACATACATTTACATTGTTGCGTAACCGTCACCACCATCCATCTCTAGAACTTCTTCATCTCAAACTGAAACTCTGTGCCCACTAAACACCAACTCCCCATTTCCCCTCCCACTAGGCCCTGGCAACCACCATTCTACTTTGTGTCTGAATTTTCATGACTACTCTAGTGGCATCATATAATATTTGACCTTTTGTGACTGGCTTATTTCAGTTCGCATGATGTGATGTCCTCAGAGTTGATCCATGTTATGTTACGTGTCAGAATTTCCTTCCTTGTTAAGGCTGATGTTGATGGACACATGGGGGATTGATTCCACCTCCTGGCCATTGTAAACAGTGCTGTTGTGAACATAGGCTGCAAGTATCTCTAATCCTGTTTTCAGTACTTTTTAATATATACCCAGAATTGAAATTGCTGGATCATATGATAATTCTATCTTTAATTTTTTGAGGAACTATTTTCTGAGTCTTTGTTATTGGTAGTAACCATTCTAATGGGCATAAGGTGGTATCTCGTTGTTTTGATTTGCATTTCCCTAATGATCAGTGGTGTTGGACATCTTTTGATGTGCCTATTGGCCATTTGTATATGGCCGTGTTATACTTCTTAGGAGAAATGTCTATTCAAGTTCTTTGCCCATTTTTTAAATTATGTTTTTTGTTGTTTAAATTAAAGTTTAACAAGATTAGTCTTATGAGTGTCCTTGTCTTGAGCAAGTTTGTGGAGTGACTTATCAAATCACTTGGGCTGGCAGCTTAGTGACTTTTGAGATCTAATTCAGCTTCCACCATTCCTTCACAGAGTAATCACAGAATCTTAGAATTAAATGAGCCTCACAGAGCCATCAGTCCAGTTCTCTTATTTTGCAGATAAAGAAACTGAGCCCACTGCTTTTTCCACTGTGCCCTGGGAAGATTACCTAGCCCCTATGGATAGCATTTAAACTTACCTCCCTTTGCCTTTTTTCTTATGTTCCCTCAAGTGTTTTGAAGGCTAGGAAATTGATTTTAAGTGGTTGCACAGTATTTAGTAATTTATGTTAGGCAGAGGTTGTGTGTATGTTGGACTTAAACTTTTTGGGGATTGTTTGATGTCATTTTCAAGTATGACATCTTGTTTAGAAAACTCTAGGCCTGGCCAGGTGCTGTAGCCTATGCCTATAATCCCAACACATTGGGAGGCTGAGGCAGGAGGATCACTTGAGCCCAAATTTGAGACCAGCCTGGGCAATGAAAGTGAGGCGTCTGTCTCTACAAAAAAATTAGCTATGTGGTGGTGCCTGCCTGTAGTCCCAGCTACTTGGGAGGCTAAGGCAAGGTGATCACTTGAGTGACAGAGCAAGACTCTGTCTCATAAATAAATAAATAAATAGGTTAGGTGGTGTGGTGCATGCCTGTAATCCACCTACTCAGGAGGCTAAGGCGGGAAGATCACTTGAGTCCAGGAGCCAGGAGGTCGAGACTGCAGTAAGCCATGATCATGCCACTGTACTTTAGCATGGGCAACACAGCAACACCCTGTCACATACACACACACAAAAGGAAAACAGTTGGCCTTTCTTTTCAGGGAAATGAGCAGATGGGGACAAAAGGCAGGAAGAAGTAATGTTGACCTCAACTCAAAGTAAAACACTTATGTTAATCTTTGGAAATAAATGAACTCTCAGAATTACTCTCTGGTTATTATTAGATAATGTTAGAAAATACTTTTATGAGTTCAAATTAGAGTAGGTCTGGCACAGTGTCTTGTTTTTTTGAGATCAAGCAGTTTGGAGCTGCTACATAAAAGACCATTGCTTATGCCCAGACACTAATTCATGGCTATGTTGGTGATGGCTTCCTGCTCAAAGATACAAGCTGGCAGTAGGGAAGTTCAAGATACTTGGCCTTGCATAGAAGATCTCTGGGAAGCTCCTAGTTTTTACATTCTGCATTAAAAAAAATTTTTTAATTGTGGTAAAATATACATGACATGAGATTTACCATTTTAACCATTTAAAAATACACAGTTCAGTGGCATTAAGTACAATCACATTGCTATGTAGGCATCACCACTATCTATCTTCAGAACTTCATCATCATCTCGTACCGAAACTGTATACTCACTAAACACTAACTCTTCATTCTCCCTCCTCCCAGCCCCTGGCAACCACTTTCTGTTTCTGTGAATTTCATTACTCTAAGTGCCTCATATAATGGAGTCATACAGTATCTGTCTGTTTCTGCCTTGTTTCATTTAACATAGTATCATGGTTTATTCATGTTGTAGCATGTGTCAGAATTTTCTTCCTTTTAAAGGCTGAATAATATTCCATTATGTATATTACAACATTTTGTTTATTCATTCATCTGTCAGTAGACCACTGGGTTGTTTCCGCCTTTCGGCTATTGTGAATAATGCTGCTATGAAAATGGATATACAGATATCTGTTAGAGTCCCTGCTTTTAATTCTTGGATATTTACCTAGAATTGTAATTCCTGCATCATATGGTAGTTCTGTGTGTAACTTGTTGAGTAATTGCCATACTCCTTTCCACAGTAGCTGCACTGTTATTCGTTCCCACCAGCAATGCACAAGGGTTCCCACTTTCTCCACATCCTTGCCAATACTTGTCATTTTTTTATAATAGTTATCCTAATGGGTGTGAAATAGTATTTCATTAGGGTTTCAATTTGCATTTTTCAGATTATTAGTAATGTTGAGCATCTTTTCATGTACTTATTAGCCATTTGTATATTTCTTTGGAGAACTGTCAAATTTGCCCCTTTTTGAATTGGGTCATTTTGTTGTTGTTGTTGCTGCTGGGTTTTAGCTAACAAACCTTTTGATATGCAGATATTTTTAAGAGGGTGTTTGCTGTGTGGTTCCTTATATGCCTATTTATCTTGTTTATTTAAAAGAAATCTCTGACAGATAGATATGTTTAGCCTGGTCGTGGTGGCTCACACCTGTGATCCTAGCACTTTGGGAGGCTAAGGCAGGTGGATCACCTGAGGTCAGGAGTTTGAGACCAGCCTGGCCAACATGATGAAACCCCATTTCTACTGAAAAATACAAAAAATTAGCTGAGCGTGGTGGCACGTGCCTGTAGTCCCATCTACTCAGGAGTTTGAGGCAGGAGAATCACTCGAGCCCAGGAGTGGAAGGTTGCAGTGAGCTGAGGTCACGCCACTGCATTCCAGCCTGGATGATGGAGCAAGACTCTGTCTCAAAACAAACAATGTGTTTATTATTACGTTAAACATTGTATTAGAGATTATAATATATAATGTTATATATATATATACATATATTTTGTTCCAACAGTATATCCTTTCAGGCTCTGATGACTTCAACCTGTACATGTGGAGAATTCCTGCAGATCCAGAAGCAGGTGAGTATATCCTTTGCATGAACGTACTACTATTGTTGGCTCTGTTGACCTTTGGCATGCTGCACCCTGAGGGGATGGATCTTTAGCAGTAGAGGAAAGCATTTCTCTTCTAACATAAGCTGTGACCAAAGGAAATTTAAAAATAAAAATTAGAAACCAGATTAAACTGTATCCCTCAGACAGCCTATCTGACATAAATGATGCCTAGATTTTTTTTTTTCCTCCTAAGAGCCTTTCTTCAGACTTCATAGAACTCCTTTATGTCCTTTATTTCCAATCTCCTATTTCACACCTGGAATATTTTTGTCTTGCTTTTACACACTTTGCTTTTATTATCCATCTCTGTATTCTCGCTTATTACTTTACAAACAGTTGGTAGGATTGTTTCTTTCCTTTGTCCTCCCTGGTCATGTTAACTAAAGGGAGGCTTTCTCTGTTGATGGACAGTTATGTTCCCTGGGGCTTTGTTGACCCAGGACATCAAAGAAATTAGTAAGAAATATTTCTACATTTGCTCTAGTTGTATTCTGAAAAAAGACTGCAGCTTTCCATAAATTTGTATTTAAGCCACCTGATCTTTCAAACAATGTGGATCATATATACTTTTTTATTCTTTTTACTTACTGTTTTTTTTTCCTTAGGATGGTTTGTTTCTTAATCTTCTTCATTCTTGATAATAGCATCTTCATGTGCTCAATGAGTGTTACGTAATGGTAGAAAAATGTCTGTTTTTAATACTCAGACAGCTCAATAAAGCCGTCTGTTCCAGGTGATAAATGACATTAAGCTGGAAAATGGCCTTTAGGAAAATTAGAGGACTATGCCAAGTATATTACACAAAATGTGTCTACAGTAGTGCTCAGAGTTTAGGGAAGTTTTTGGCTGTTGCTGAATTAACAATATTCTTACCAAATATCTGCTTTTCAAAACCTGTTGAGGCCCACTTTTGGCATAATCAGCATTTGCTGTGGTCTAGTTACTAAACAAGTTACAAAAGGGCTTTTCCCCTTCTAGAATTTAGAAAGCATGAGTGAAACACCTTACCTTTGAAGCACAACCAAATGGAACAGCAGCAATCTACCTGAACAGAAAGTGATGTTGTAGCACTTGAGGTAGTTGTGGATGCAAGTCTCCCAGCCCTGTAAATTGTAGCTTGATTAGTTGAGAAGTAATCTTTGGGTTTAATTGTATCTTTTACCTCATCTTGAAAAGCTTTTAATTATTAAGTTAATATGACTTTAAAAATAGAAAGTGGATAATCCTCCTTCTCCCAGAACTGTTCTCCAGAAGGTTTGAATAGAGAGAATAGGAAAGAATTAGCAACAGTATCGTAGGTTTTTTCCTCCCTGCTGCTTTCTTTTTTTTTTTTTTTGGTAAGAAACAGGGTCTCATTCTCTTGTCCAGGCTAGAGTGGAGTGGCATGAGCTTGGTTCACTCTAGCCTCAAATTCTGGGCTCAAGTGGTTGTCCCACGTTGGCCTCCCAAAGTGCTGGGATTATAGGCATGAGCCACTGTGCCTGGCCTCCTGCTGCTTTCTTTACTGATTTAGGATATGGACCATTTAGTCTGCCAGAGCTGCAGTAACAAAGTATCGCAGACTGGGTTGCTTAAACAACAGAAATTAATTTTCTGCCTGTTCTGGAGGCTAGAAGTCCAAGAGTAATGTGCTGGCAGGTTTGGTTTCTCTCAGCGTCTCTCTCCTTGGCCACCTTCTCACTGTTCTCTGTGCACATGCATCCCTAGTGTCCCTTTCCCTTCTTATAAGGAAGTTCTCATGTCACCTTCTAGATGTTCTCCATAGATAGTACCCCTAAGTTTATTTAGTAGTTCCTAAAAAAAATTATGTCAGTTCCTCTGCTGTACTGATTTTCTCTGCTGAATTTGTTCTACCTCTGTTTATGGATTAACTGAATACATCTAGCAGATTTAGTCTGACCAGGCCAGATAAAAATCTTTGGCTGCTTTACATCCAGCGTCACATAAGGTTTTTAGAGGCCACAGAACCCATGCTCTATTAATACTTTCCACATGGGCTGTGGTTGGTTCTGCATCCCTATCCTTTACTTGGTACTTGGGCTTCTTCGTGTACAAGGACAGGACTTTATGATTCTCCTTGTTGTTGGATTCACTAACTGTAATTGAGGGTTTGTTTTCTCCATGTCACTCTTCAGCATTACATCATCAATCACTGTAAGTCTGTCCCTTCGATCATCATCTTGCTCTATATGTAACTAAAGTACCTTTTTAGATTATTTTTAGCAAGTCTTGTTTCATTTGGGGATTCAGCCTTTCTGCCACTATTCTGACAGATCCCACGCACTTTTTTTTTTTCTTTTCTCTCTCTTTTTTTTAAAGTCAGGGTCTCGCTATGTTGCCCAGGCTGGAGGGCAGTGGCTATTCACAGGCACAATTATGGCATACTACATACAGCCTTGAGCTCCTAGGCTGAAGTGATCCTCTTGCCTGAGCCTCCCAAGTATCTGGGATATGCATCACTGTGCCTGGCCTCTTTTATTTTTTCTTATTCATGAATCTTCTCGTTTTCATTCTATTCTTCCTTCTTGTTTTTTTTTATTACCTCTACTATTTTTGTAATTAAGTACTTCTTTTTGTCAAAGCAATAAGCTATGTAATTTTTAAATCAAATAATATTAAAAAGCTTATTTTTTAAAAGCACATCAGTCCCTTTCTCTACCTCTGCCTGTAACATGCTCATAATATTTTTTGATTTTCAGTATTAGACGTTATTGTTGACTTTCTACTATTGAAATCAGTCAGCTTCCCAAAAGAGGAATCTTCATTCTCCTCTCTGGAGAGTATTTGCCTGGTAATTAAACTATGGCTCTAAGAGCCAAATAGGGAAATAGGGCTGTGGGTCTTATAGATCTATATGAAGATTTTTGTTTAATCCCATCCCCAGCTATGCCTTGTGTGTCCATTGTAAAACTTTGGGTCAGTGTCAACTGGCAACCCCCAGACCTCTACTTATGTGGAGAAAGGATGGTTTTCTGGCCATGTGGACTCAGGGTAAGAGTATTAACTGTGCTTTATATATGGTTTCACCTCCTGTTTTCAGCCCTGCTCTTCAACCTGGCTTCAGGAATACTTGGTACCTGTCCTTTTTATATGTAATACCTCAATTTTTAAATGTTGGCAATTAATGCATAGTTATAAAAAATATCTAGCAAGGTTCAGCAAGTCTAACAAGATATCTGTGGGCTGTTTGCATCCCTTGAGTTCTAACTCTGAATGCTTAGATGAGAAAAATCTTGTCAGGAAACTCTTAATCCAACCTAACGTCTCTTTGACTTAAATAATCACGGGCCAAAGATAAGTGCATACGCATTCTCTCTCTCTCTCTCTCTCTCTCTCTCTCTCTCTCTCTCTCTCTCTCTCTCACACACACACACACACACACACACACTCTCTCTCTCTCTCTGTGTGTGTGTGTGTGTGTGTGTGTGTGTGTGTGTACCTGTTGAATATATGATTCTAAGGCAGGCTAGTAAGGGAAAGCTGGCTTGCTGTTGTATACCTAATGGCATAATCAGAACTGGACTCTAGATGATAAGCAGTCAACATTTACTTGATGCCTTCTGTGTGTTTCACATGCCTGCCGAGTGCTGAGAGAATGAGATGAAGAGCAGTCCTGAGTGTGAGCCAGAGTCAGGGCCATCTTTTTCTTCTGCACGCTCCTGCTCAGGAAGACTGTTATTCAGTCTTTGTTTTTTTGTTACACAAACTCCAAAGAGATGAAATTTATTTACCGTATAAACAATACTACATAAGTCTTTCCAATAGGAATTTCTAGTGGGCTGAGGAGATCATTTCAAGATGTAAGACCTATATCCACTATAAAACTTGCTACCAAGGAAGATCAGGTTCAGTTTTTTAGTTGATTTCAAATAACTCATTCTAAAAATCCTTTAAAATTAGAGGAAGAAGCCGGGTGCAGTAGTTCATGCCTATAATCCCAGCACTTTGGGAGGCTGAGCAGGGTGGATCACTTGAGGTCCAGAGTTCGAGACCAACCTGGCCAACGTAGTGAAACACTGTCTTTACTAGAAATTCAAAAATTAGCTGGGCATGGTGGTGCACACCCATCATCTGAGCTACTCAGGAGGCAGAGGCAGGAGAATCACTTCAACCTGGGAGGCAGAGGTTGCAATGAGCTGAGATTGCACCACTGCACTCCAGCCTGGGCAACAGAAGAAACTCCGTCTAAGAAAATAAAAAACAAAAATAAAAACTAGAGGAAGGAATAGAACTAGAACTGAGAATTTTGCTGTGGCAAAGAAAAAGTCCATCAGAATATGTCTTACACTTCTAAAGAAGATAGGAAGGGCATCTGTTTTTATATGGTAATTCTGAAAATAAAACAAATAGACCAGCAGTTACATATAGAGCCAGTGTTACATATTGAAAGGAGCATTAGACTTAAAATCATACCTGGATTCAAATCCTCTAACTTGAACTTAACCACCACTAACTACATGATTCTAAGCAAGTTATATAATAGTGATTTGTCTGAGCCTCAGTTTCTTACGTAAAATGTCCCCCACCCCTGTCTTATATTGTGTGATGATTTAATAATCTTGGAAGCTTTCTGAAAACAATGTGTATTCAAATAGAAGACACTATTACTGCTATGTATAGTAAGATCAGTGTAGTCCATCATTTCTAAAGCATTTTCTCCCCAGTAAATTAAGTATGGAAGTAACGGATTTGGCAATGTGTGGGGAGGTTGGTAGGTGTCTCTTGAAAATATTTATATTGCCTTTCCCTTCTCTTTCCCCAAATTCTTGTTAGAAAGGGCTTTAGGATTTTCACAGATTGAGTTGCTTTTCCTGAGCTACATGCTACTCTAAGACCTTCTTATTTATGGAAAGAAGCGTAATATGATAGAGTTGTTAGGACTGGCTTTAAATTCCTGATCCAGGCCTGGTGTGGCAGCTCATGCCTGTAATCCTAGCACTTTGGGAGGCCGAGACGGGCAGATCACGAGGTCAGGAGATCAAGACCATCCTGACCAACATGCTGAAACCCGTCTCTACTAAAAATACAAAAAATTAGCCGGGTGTGGTGGTACGTGCCTGTAGTCCCAGGTACTCAGGAGGCTGAGGCAAGGGAATCCCTTGAATCCTGGAGGCAGAGGTTGGAGTGAGCCAAGATTGCACCACAGCAATGCAGCCTGGGCAACAGAGCGAGACTCAAGAAAAAAAAAAAAATCCTGATATATTTATCTTCCAACTGGGGGCTTTGGAAAAATTTCCTAATCTTACCAAACTCCTGTGAAATAAGGATAATAACACAACCAACAACAATAATACCTTCTTAGGATTATTGTGAGAGTACTTAGTAGCTACTCAATGACTGTTATTCCTCATTAAGAAAGCCTTCCTGGCTGGACACAGTGGCACATGCCTATAATCCCAGCACATTGGGAGGCTGAGATGGAAGGATCGCTTGATGCCTCAGGAGTTTGAGACCACCCACAGCAACATAAAGGGACCCTATATTCACAGAAAAATGTTTTTGAAGTAACTGGGCACAATGGCTCATAAGTGTAATCCCAGCACTTTGGAAGGCTGAGGCAGGAAGATCAATTGACCAGCCTGAGCAACACTGCAAGACTGTGTAGAAAGAAAGAAAGAGAAAAGAAAAGAAAGAAAAAGAAAGAGAGAAAGAGAGAGAGAAGGAAAGAAAGAGAAGGAAAAGAAAAGAAACAGGGGAAGGGGAAGGGAAGAAGGAAAGGAGAGGAAAGGAAACTGGGCATGGTAGCATATGCCCATAGTCCCACTTACTCAGGAGGCTGAGGCCAGAGTATTGCTTAGAACCCAGGAGTTTGAGGCTACACACTTCAGCAACAGAGTGAGACTCCGTGTCTACAAAAGAAGAAAAAGAAAGCCTTCTCCCTTTTTAAACTCACCTTTTAATATATCTTAGAGATCAAGACATTGTCCTTCCTTGCTACCCTCCTGGAATGGCTGAGCTGTTCTTGTGTGAAAGCTGGCCTTGACTCATCAGTAGTTCAAGAGGGTTCTCTTATGTGACAATTTTTTCCCTGAATGGAAGGGAAAAACATGTATTTTTACTGCCAACTCACTGCAGCCACCCCCACTGGCAGTAGGCTGATGAAGTAGGCTGGAAACAGCTGTAAATGCATTTTTATGGGCCTGCATATGTCTATATGCTCTGTCTGTCTTCTTTTTCTAGACATGTATTTGCTCTCAGTCACTTAGGCCTAGGTATCTGCTTTTTCCTCCCAGGGACTTGGAAAAAACAGCTGTTTTTAATTGGTTGCAAGTAGTTGGTTATAAACACATGTGAGGCACTTATGATGAAAGAAGAACTCAGTATAACTGACTTTTCTGTGCAACTAAGCATTGATGCCTGTGGAGCTCATTGAGCTGTACTGACAGCATTGGCTGTGCCCATCTGGCTTTTCTCAGCTCTTAAGTGGTTATGTGATCTCCAGGAGGCAGTCACCGCTCTGTCTGTATTGTCAGTATTTTTGATTATCCTTCTCTTTATGGTTTGAAACTTGAAGACCCTGCGACTGTTCACTTGGGCCTTTTTGAGATGTTAAGAGGCTTGGGTACAGTTTTTAGATGTACCAGGAAAAGAAGTAGTCTCTTGCCTTGCAGTAAACTTTTTTTTTTTTTTTTTTTTTGAGATGGAATTTCACTCGTGTTGCCCAGGCTGGAGTGCAGTGGCGTGATCTTGGCTCACCACAGTCCCGGTTTCAAGCAATTCTCCTGTCTCAGCCTCCCGAGCAGCTGAGATTACAGGCATGTGCCACCACGCCTGGCTAATTTTGTATATTTAGTAGAAATGGGGTTTCTCCATGTTGGTCAGGCTTGTCTTGAACTCCCGACCTCAGGTGATCCACCCGCCTTGGCCTCCCAAAGTACTGGGATTACAGGTGTGAGCCACCACATCCAGCCCTTGCAGTAAACTCTTAATTCTACCAGTGGAGTCAAATTGTCTTAAAGCTACTTACCAAACCTCATTTTAGCAGATAGCTTTAAGCTTCAAGTTTCATTCCAGAGAATATGATGAGGGCTTTAACTTCAATTTGTTCACTTATGAGTATCCTTAGATAAGACATCATGTAAAGCTCTAAGGGCCACTGAAAAATGAACACTGTTTTGCCTTCAAAGAGCTTCCCATATAACAGAGATGACAAAAAGGATGTGCATGAGCGCACCCACAGGCTCATGCACTCAAAGTAAAAGTAGCTTCTAAGGCCCATAAAACAGGTAATTAAGGAGGTCTTGAAGAGATTTGGGGAGACTGGTAAAGTTGTCATGCAATTAGCATTTCAGAGGAACCTGAAGGATAGGTAGGATTTCAACCCCTTTATTTCTCTGCTCCTATTACTACATTTATAGTACAAATGCTATAAAAGAATATCTGGACTGGGCATGGTGGCTCACGCCTGTAATCCCAGCACTTTGGGAGGCCAAGGTGGGCAGATCACAAGGTCAGGAGATTGAGACCATCCTGGCCAATATGGTAGAACCTCATCTCTACTAAAAATACAAAAATTAGCTGGATGTGGTGGTGCACACCTGTAGTCCCAGCTACTCGGGAGGCTGAGGCAGAAGAATCTGCCTTGGCTTGAACCTGAGAAGTGGAAGTTGCAGTGAGCAGAGATCATGCCAGTACACTCCAGTCTGGTGACAAAGCGAGACTCTGTCTCAAAAAAAAAACAAAAAGGAATATCTGGGCTAGATTAGGTGGCTCACACCTATAATCCCAGCACTTCGGGAGGCCAAAGCAAGAGGATTGCTTGAGCCCAAGAGTTTGAGACCAGCCTGGGCGACATGGTGAAACCCCATTTCTACAATAAATTAGCCAGGCGTGGTGCCATGTACCTATAGTCCCAGCTACTAGGTAGGCTGAGATAGGAGGATTGCTTGAGCCTGGGAGGTAGGGGTTGCAGTGAGCTGAAATCGTGCCACTGCACTCCAGCCTGGGCAACAGAGTGAGACCCTGTCTCAAAAAAAAAAAAAAAAAGATATGAAATTGGCTGCAGGAAGATGGAAAAAAAGAAACACGTATTCAGTGATGGAACCCATAAGTGGCGATTTTTTTTTCCTGCATACTTGTGCTCCACCATCTAATACACTCACATCTTTTCATTAATTCATCATATATTTATTAAAAACCTTACTATGTGCTAGGCACAGTTCTAGAGACTTGAGATACAGTGGAGACAGAACCCCTGCTATCATGGAGCTTACGTTCTAGCAGGGGAAACAATGAACAATAAACATAGTAAATTATGTAGTGTATTTAAAAGGTTAGAAGTGCTGTAGAAAAAGTAGAACAGAGTAAGGAAGATAGGAAATGGTATTGTGGGGCCCAGGGGGTTGCAGTTGTATACAGAATGTTGAGTACAGGCCTTATTGAGAAGGTCATATCTGAGTAAAAACCTCAAAGTGCTTGAGGGGCTAGCCATGCAGCAATTTGGTAGAAGACCATTTCAGGGAGAGACAGCATGAAAGTCCTGAAGTAAGAGTGTACCTGGTGTATTTGATAAACAGCAAGGAAGTCAGGGTGTTAAGGTAGAGTGGGGAATGGGGATAATAGTGAAAGATGAAGTCAGTGGTAAGTGAGGCAAGAGGGGGTGTGCATGTATAGCATGTGACTGTACTGAATACTGTAGGCAATTGGAACACAATGGTAAATGTTTGTGTAGCTAAACGTAGAAAAGATACAGTGAAAATACAGGGTGGTGTTTTTTGTTTTGTTTTTTGGGGTTTTTTCTTTTTCTTTTTTTTTTTTTTTTTTGAGACAGTCTCACTCTGTCACCTAGGCAGGAACAGTGGTGTGATCTAACCTCACTGTAGCCTCTATCTCCCAGATTCAAGTGATTATCATGCCTCTGCCTCCCAAGCAGCTGGGATTGCAGACATGCACCACCATGCCTGGATAATTTTTGTATATTTAATAAAGACAGGGTTTCGCCATGTTGACCAGGCTCAAACTCCTGGCCTCATGTGATCTGCCCACTTTGGCCTCCCAAAGTGCTGGGATTACAGGTGTGAGCCACTGCTCCTGGTCAAAATACAGTATTGTAATCTTATGGGACCACTGTCATTGACTGAAACATCGTTATGCAGCGCATGACCGTAATGGGTTGCAAGGAAAGGGCAAAAACTCCAAAGACTCTGGCAAGAAAATTAATCCTGGTGTTTTGCATTTGGGATTGATTTCGTACAGAATACTTAAGTGGTCTCTTATAGCCCAAAGTGCCATTGAGGACAATTCTCAGCATGATTGATAAGTTGCACATCAAGAAATCTTGACCACATTGCTTTCAGCTTTTGAGTCAAAAACATACTCATTCTTGGAGGACTTCATGAAGCAAATGAACTTGACACTAAACAAAAGCAACTGATATTGGCTAGAAATGGGAATAGTATTCTGACTCTTTAAAGGCCTGATGCAATAAACCTTGGCTGAATGTTATGAAAGTGGAGCATAAGTAGAGAAGGGAGGGAAATTAGGACATACACATTTCCCTTTGCCTTCTCTAGGGTGACATTTGGCCTTGGCATTTAGAAAGATCTTTATCTGAATTTTAAGCAAGGTGTTTTCTTCTGGGATCCTGGGGTCCTCTAAGGTAGTAAGTGGATCACTGATACTGAAATTTTGTGAGATACTTTGTTCTCATTTTCTTCTCTGAGATCTTGCAATTGATAAGGTTATAGTCTTCCCCACCCCCCTACCATCTCTTCTAAATCAAAGAAAGATTAATATATGGGGACTTTGGCCTCAACTTACAACTAAACTTAAAAAGGATTGTCAGCTGGCTGGGAACAGTGGCTCACACCTATACTCCCAGCACTTTGGGAGGCCGAGGCAGGTGGATCACAAGGTCAGGAGTTTAAGACCAGCCTGACCAACATGGTGAAACTCTGTCTCTACTAAAAATACAAAAAAAAAAATAGTAAAAATACAAAACAATTAGGTGGTGGCACACACCTGTAATCCCAGCTACTCAGGAGGCTGAGGCAGGAGAATCACTTGAACCCGGGAGGTGGAGGTTGCAGTGAGCCGAGATTGTACCACTGCACCCCAGCCTGGGTGGCAGAGCAAGACTCCATCACAAAAAAAAAAAAAAAGGAGTGTCAGCACATTTGGCTAAGCCAGCCATAGCAGATGGCCCAGGGAAATGACTGTTGGTTTATACAGAATTTCATGAACAAATGGCAGCTCAGGAATGAGTCAAATCCTTTTTCCTGGGTATGTGCTATTTTATTTATTGGTACCCATTGTTAGCGATTCGGTCAGGACTCAGTTCAACAATCAGTGGGTGGGGTTGATTCTTACCTGGGTCCTTACCCACAGTCTTAGAGATGACCCTGAAGGGATATTATGTGGTTTATATAGTTCTTGGATAAAAATATGCCCTTCCTAACTCCTTCCAGTTTGACCCTGCTATTGACCAGGACAGTCTGGCTAGATGACAGAGGAAAGGAGACTCTCGATTCTTTCTGATATTGGCATTTTGACTTTAGCTATTTCACATTACAGGAGAAGCTGTCTGGCTTATACAAATTTCCAGGACTAATAATCTCAAAAAAAAATTATTCTATGTAAACTGTAGAGTAGCAGCTGTATTCAATCATCTGAAACCTGGGAACCAGGAAAGAAACTATAAAGAACCTCTCTGAAGCCATTTATTGCTATAATTGTACAGTCTTGGTTACCTTAAACAAATGGCCGCCATAATTCTGCCTGTACCTGTTTTCACCTCAATCTCTGGGTTTATTGATTTCCTCTTCTTTTTCAGATTTCCTAGGTACCAGCATGGGTGGAAAGAAGGAAAAAAAAGACCTCGTGTTAAAATTGCTACCAAGAAGAGAGATCAGGGCCGGGCGCAGTGGCTCACGCCTGTAATCCCAGCACTTTGGGAGGCCGAGGCGGGTGGATCACAAGGTCAGGAGTTCAAGACCAGCCTGGCCAAGATAGTGAAACCCCGTCTCGACTAAAAATACAAAAATTAGCTGGGCATGGTGGTGGGCGCCTGTAATCTCAGCAACTCGGGAGGCTGAGGCAGAGAATTGCTTGAACCCAGGAGGTGGAGGTTACAGTGAACCGAGATCGCACCACTGCACTCCAGCCTGGGTGACAGAGTGAGACTCCGTCTCAAAAAAATAAAAGAGAAATCAGATGAGGTCAGATTGCATGAAAGAGCAATAGAAACAGTTTTTTCAGGCATTGATATGCTTCAGTTATTCTTTAGATCTGAAAGTTATTATAATTGTGTTCCAAGTCAGAAAGTTTGGTTTGGTTAATGCACTTTAGTTCTATGATAGCTGATTATTATGAGACCTTCCATCTGTCCTCTTTTGACATACTTATTCTAAAATTCCTCTCTTTTCAAACACTATCCATTCAGCAAGTATTTATGCACCTGGTGGACTTTGGACATTGCACTCCAGGTTCTAGGTATGCAAGAGTAAGTAAGACAGATCCAGTTCTACTCTCGTCGTGTACTCAGTGTCAGCGATGTGATGAAATGTCTTATAATAAAGCTATATCAGTGCCCCTCCTTTTAATTTAGGACTTAGAAGAAAACCAGCCTATCTGATAACTGCCAGAAAGATTTAGAAATCTAAATCTGAATGTAAGCTTCTGACTACATTCCTATTCAAACTCTTCCATCTTCCAAAGGCAGCTGATATGGTGGAAAGCAAGATTCTGGTTCAACTCTTAGTTCTGCCATTTTCTAGCTTATGACTTGGGATAAGTCACTTAAATCCCCCCACCTCCCTTTTTTTGAGGTAGAAGGATTAAACAAGAGACTGTTACTAGATTTAAATCAAAGTTTCTTTGCTAACCACCCTAGTGGGAGTAGAGGCAGAAGTAAGTATTAAAAAAGTAAAATTCAGAGGAGACCCATGAACAGAAATGCTACTTGTCATAATTAACCTTACCTAGAAAAGAAATAGACCCAAAGGAACTTTCAGGGGATGGTAGAATTTCTCAGACAACTATTTTGGGTTCTTTAGATTCCTATTTATCCCTCTTCCCCAGTTGTCTCTGGTTTATTTTCATTTTGACTAGACCCACCTTCCCTTTCATCCCACCTTAGAACCCAGTGCACTCAGACCGCCTAGGGGTTCCCACCATGGCAGTCTATGTCAGTGCCTAACCTTTCCTCATCCTCTTTCTCCATGAAAAATCTGCTAGTCCTGTGTCCTGGACCCTCTCTTTTCCTTTATGGTTTATTAGCAAACTTGATATTGGGCTGAGATATGAATATGGTAAATGTATTTTCCATCCTGGACAATTCAAATATTACTAATGTCAAATATGGAGAAAAATTTTGTCACCCACAAAATAGATTGAGCACCTAAAGCTGGCTGTGTGAGCAGATAGGTGCAGTCTGGAACCTTTTGCTGTCATAAAAAAGATATGTACATGGTAATAAGTACGTAACTTCCATGAGACAAAAGAAGAATTGTGTTAGGGGGCCAAAAGCAGAAGATACCCCTAGAGCCATATTATTTCTAGGGAAGGGACATTGTTCTAATCATTTTCCCTCCAAACACAGACTTTGAGAAATATTTGGAATGAATGTTTGAATAAGGTGGAGTTGGGAGTGGAGGGAGGCACTTGGAGCAGAGACTGTCTAATGATACTTTGTGACTAGTGGCGCCATGCTCCTGGTAGGGACTAAGAGCGGATCCCTTGAGTAGATAAATGAACTCTCATTTGTTTGTGTCTGGATGCATCACATTTTGCCAGTTAGCCAAGGGCACATGTTTCTCTGTGTGTACTGAGTTGTCTGATTGCTCAGAAGGAACTTGATCAGAACTTATGTGCATGTGTGCTGGATGGGTGTGATACCATTACCAGTGAAACAGAACCGTTGAATTTATCTCAAGTTCATAAATAATAACATCTTTACCTATGTTATAAGTTCCAGGCCTCTGGCACTTTTCTCAGTCACTGAAGAAGGAAGCCTACAGGATGGTCCTTAAAATACAGCTTGCTATCGATATCCTCTTGACTTTAATCTATACGTGGTATCTTTAAGGCCCACTCTCTAATTATAATTCTCAATAGTTGGACCCTGCTTATTAAGAATGTAATCCAAATCTTCTCTCTTTATCTTTAGTTCTCCCTGCTATTGGGGCGGCGGGCAGGGAAGTATTCTGTCTATTATTCCCCCAGTGGTTTTGGATTTTGTGGGGTTTTTTGTTTTGTTTTGTTTTGTTTTGTTTGTTTGTTGTCTTCATCATAGAAACTGAGGGCAAATGGATTAGAGATGTTTTTTGTACATTTAAGTCATTGTATGCTTCTGGTTCTGCATGTCCCTGGTTTAGCTGCCTAACTATTCCCAAGCAGTTCAGTCTCGTTTTGCTCATGATTAGCCTTTTCTAAGGTAACACTTGGATTCTATCTTGGGGATCAAAAATTTGAGACATGTTTTAAGTGGCTTTAGTTTCATTGACAATGGAATTGCAGTGGGTGGGTGTGGGCAATGCTTAAAGGCTAAATAAAGGCTCTTCATAAGAGCACATATGCTGAGAGGTGCTTCATCTTCTCTCTTTCCATAGCAACTTATCTGTAAGAGTAAGCATTCTGCTGGTGGTATAGTTAATAAAATCTTAGCTCCTATTCAGAGCTGTTTCTTTGCCATTACTGGAACCTATTTACTTTCATCCTTTTCATCATTTGATTTTTGTTTCCTTCTGTTTTCCCAGGTGGCATTGGTAGGGTGGTCAACGGAGCCTTCATGGTGCTGAAAGGGCATCGATCTATTGTTAACCAGGTCCGATTTAATCCTCATACCTACATGATCTGCTCTTCTGGTGTAGAAAAGATTATCAAGGTGAGGCACCTTCCCCTTCTGTCCTTTTAGAGAAATTCTCACAATTTATAATTAGAAGAAACTAGAATAATATATGTAGGGCCTCATATCTAAACATACTAAAGGTCTATCAAAAGTGTTAGATTTTGACATATTACAAAATACTGGAAAGCTGTTATTAAAAAGTGATGTCAGGCATAATGACAGTACCTGTAGTCCCAGCTACTTAGGAGGCTGAGGCAGGAGGCTCACTTTAGCCCAGGAGTTTGAGGCCAGCCTGGGCAACATAGCAAGACACCATCTTAGAAGAAGAAGAAAGAAAGGTGATTTAAATGCTCCTTTCAGAACCATTTAGTTTTTCATTAAACAATTTTTTTAGAGACAGGGTGTTGCTGTGTTGCCCAGGCTGGACTTGAACTTCTGGGCTCAAGTGCTCCTTCTGCCTGAGTCCCCCAAGTAGCTGAAACTACAGGCATGCATCACTGTACCTGGCTTGGAACCACTTTTTTAAACTAGTCACTAAGCTTTGAAACAGAGGGTGTCTTCTTAACACTACTTTGTATGCTGCAACATTTTCAAAGGCCTTTGGTCTTGAGTATAATGAATTTTGCTTTCAAACCTCATCTGGAGGTTAGGAGAGCCACTGTGCCCTCAGTTACTTTGTATGTACTTTGCATTAATTGCTGTCCTAATATGGCATGGATAAAAGTAATGATTGCCAAAATCATAGTTAAATTGTCTCAGGATATATCAAAAAAACTACTGCATGTGGTTGTAATTGAGGCTACTTGGGTATGAATACTAAATACTTGCATCAGTTGCACATTGGCTGAATAAACTCACCTCTGCCAATAAATGCTTTTATAGCTGCAAAAGAGGGTCCTAGCCTGGCCTGTGTCCACAGAAGGTTGACCCACTGTCCCTCACTTGTATTCCAGTGGGTAGTACCATTTTCTCCACATCTGAGAAAATGAGAATTCAGGGTAAATGATTAATTCTTGAGGTCCCTGAGATAATGACTTTTAAGTAAGGATAGGTGATGTTACTGCTAAAAGCTAAAATTTTGGCTGGGTGTGGAGGCTCACACCTGTAATCCCAATACTTTGGGAGGCTGAGGCAGGAGGATCTCTTGAGCCCAGGAGACCAGCCTGAGCAACATGGCAGGACCCAGTCTCTATAAAAAATTTAAAAATTAGTGTATACCTGTGGTCCCAGTTACTCAGGAGGCTGAGGCTGAGGGATTGCTTGAACCTAGGAGGTCGAGGCTGCACTGAGCCATGTTTCCACCACTGCACTCCAGCCTAGGCAACAGAGTGAGACCCTGTTTTAAAAAAAAAATCCTCAAATTTTTTCTTAAAATGACTTTGAAAACTTGAGAGTTTTCAGAGAAAAAATTAAAATTGGTTTGTGATTATTTCATTTCATAATGTTCATTTTCTTTTGTTCTTAAAGTAACTATCCAGAGCTAAATCAAGTTGTACTTGATGGCAGGGGGCAGCTGACAGAAATATAATATTGAGGCTGGGCGCAGTGGCTCACACCTATAATCCCAGCATTTTGGGAGGCTGAGGCAGGTGGATCACCTGAGGTCAGGAGTTTGAGACCAGCCTGGCCAAAATAGTGAAACCCTGTCTCTACTAAAAATATAAAAATTAGCTGAGTGTGGTAGTATGTGCCTGTAATCTCAGCTACTCAGGAGGCTGAGGCAGGAGAATCGCTTGAACCCAGGAGGCAGAGGTTGGAGTGAGCCAAGATTGCGCCACTGCTCTCCAGCCTGAGTGACAAAGCGAGACTCTATCTCAGAAAGAAAAAAGAAATGTAATATTGGTGTGTAGGTCAATATTTTTATTTGCCCTTAGTCCAATTTCCTTGATTTACTTTGCTGGTCCTGTAGATCAGGGCTGACTTTCACGGTGGCACACATTTCCCCATGGGGCTAGAATGAGGAAATCATTTTTACTGACTTTTTCTTTTACAGATGATGAGATTTAAATTATAAATTAACTGCCCAAGGTCACACAGCTAATTAGTGGCAAAGCTAGAATGGAGCCCTACCCTTTGTACTTCCCAGCATACCACCACATTTGCCATGCCGGTGGGAAGGCAGTAAGCAGCCCCATTCCCCTGCTGGATTTGAGCTTCTCAGTAGGACAGTCATTGAAATGGCCCAGTCCCTTGCATTGCTTTCCCTTCTTTGGCCGATGACTAATGGGTTGGCTCTGTAATGTGTCCTCTCCAGGCCTGCTGATGTCATTCTTTCTCAGAGAGCTTTCTGCTTAGGGACCTCCTTTGCAAGAGAAATTCCTGCTTGGCTGTGTACTCTGGGATGCTTCTGTGATACGTCTCCCTATTTATTGTTTAGTCAACTATGTCATAGGTTGCAAAATAGCCAAGTTCTCAGAGGAAAAAGAGGAAAAAAATGTTTTCTGTTAGGTTATCCAGACTGAACTATGGAGCTCACTGCTACCTGGTTCGCACGGAATCTGAACCCTGTTCCACCAGGAGGCATGTTTAGCCCTTTGAAATGTTAAGTATGTACAGATGACCATAGTGAGAGGGAAAGCAAAAAGCCCTGGAGTTCTCAGCTTTGCTATCTTGTAGGTGTCATCCCCATTCACAGTCTGGTTGGGAATGGCATGGCACTAAGCATTGCAGGAAGGGCAGTGGTAAGGTGAAGGTTGAGGCCAAGGGCCATGCTGGCCTCATCTCTACTGGAATTACTGCCTCACCCTGCGCTAAAGGGCACTGAGTCTCAACCCTTGGTTCTGTCTCCCGTCTATAAAGTGAAGGTGTGGACAGTGACTTGCCACCCAGGAGTGCCTTGTGAACTACCTTTGCCTAACTCCTATTTTAATAAATGTCACTTTCCTGCCTCCTATTTCTGAGAGTATCAGTGACTCAAAGAGCATTAGCCACCATGTTCTGGTCCAGCCTGAGACCTGCTTTTTTCTCCCTATCTCTACTCCCTTCTTCTCTCTGTCCTTGTCCTTTACTTCCATCTTCCTGGCTGGGAGAAACTCCCGGTTGTCAGGGACAACACAGGGAGACCCCATCTCTACAGAAAATTTAAAAATTAGCCAGGCGTGGTGGTGCCTGCCTGTGGTCCCAGTTACTTGGGAAGCTGAGGTGGGAGGATCACTTGAGCCCAGGAGGTCGAGGCTACAGTGAGCTGTGTTCATGTCACTGCACTCCAGCATGGGTGACAGAGCAAGACCCTTTCTCAAAAATAAAAGCATATGATGATCGCATGTGTAACTCAAACACTTGTCACTTAATTGCTTTCCATTTTTATAATGTTTAAATAAGAATTGAACTGCATCCTTTTTCTCAGCAGCCCCTTGAGCTAAACTTCACTGTGTATGGAGAAGAAAATATTTGTCTCATCTCTTCACTTCATTCTTTTCTTTTCTTTTTCTTTCTTTCTTTTCTTTCTTTCTTTATTTTGTAGAGACAGGGTTTTGCCATGTTGCCCAGGCTGGTCTCAAATTCCAGTGCTCCAGTGATCTTTCTGCCTTGGCCTTCCAAAGTGCTGGGATTACAGGTGTGAGCCACCACACCTGGCTCTTTCCCAAGAATTTTGCCCTGTGATGAGGCATATCTAGCCACATTTAACATGTAACAGGAAGTTGGTTTTTCACTGATTCCCTTCTGAGTTGTTAACTTTCGGTGTAAAGAAATTGCCAATTTCACAAATGGTTGGAATTGATACATTAATATTAAGGATGAGGACAGTCAGTACTTCTACTGTTCCAAAGTCTCTGAGGGTGGGTTTTGACATTCTGGTTGAGGCATTCAATTGAGAAAACATCACGTTTATTGGTGTTGGATATAGGTTTTGATATCATTCTCATTTATACATACAAGAAACAGGCTTTTAAGGGTGAGGTCATTTGCTCAGAGCCACAGGAAATGACAGGGCTGGAGTTCCTACCTACTCCTGAAGCACTGTACTGTGAGTCCCTTGAGGACTGAAGACTGGCAGTCTGGAGCAAAGGTTTTGCTTTGCTCTGAATCTTAGGATTGGATGAGACCCATCTAATCTACTGTTTAGAGGAAGGAGCTGAGTGTCACCCGCTAACTAGGAGTGAGTGGGAACCCACATTCAGGACTCCTGCCCCTTAATCCTGCATTTCATTCCATTACTCCAGGCTTCAGGAATGAACAGTCTACCTCAGCTTAATACATTCCAGAGCCCAAAGGCAAACTAACTTTCAATGTTATGACTTTCATTCCTGAAGGGAAAATGTGGGAGCTGGGTAGTAATACACTGGAACCTAAAAACGGGCTTGGTGAGGAGTTAAGCCAGCATCTCACCATTGTTATTTTGTACTTTTGTTAACAAATTCTGAGTTTCTGTGAAAATCTTCATATTAGAGAACATGGTTAATGACATTTTACCACTTTTAAACTGGAGAGGTGAGAGATTTGGCTCAGAATTACGAATAAGATACAAAAAAACATCCTAAGGACTTTCCCTTTTGGACCCCTCAGCTTCCTTTCTAAGCCACCAAGCTCTTTTATTCCCTGAGACATCTGTTTGCAGAGATAGTAATTTATAGCTTAAGCCACATGCTGGAGACCATGTGTAAACCTTCAGATAAATCCTTTATTTTATTCTACTTACTTTATGGTAACTGTAGTCTAGTGTTTATCAAAAGTTGGTCTACCTACTTACTCATCCCTTGAGTAGTTAAAAATCCATGGACTTACTGAGTGTCCATGACTTACTGATTCAGAACCTCTAAGAGTGGGACTCAGGAATCAACATTATAATTGCTCTTCTGGTGATTCTTGTGCAGTCCAAAGTTTGAAAACCAGTCCCTTAAAACTCTCCTGAGTAAGATTATGAAGCTGAAGAAGGGAGAACATCTGAGAAACATCTAGAGTTATAGGTAGGGAACAAAGTTGAAAGAGGAATGAATCTGAGTTGGGAATTGGTGGAGAGGCTAATCTAGAAGGTTTCTTCAGCCTCTTTGGAACTGGGAGGTCCTCTGCAGAGACACCACCTCCCAGGAATTGCCAAGTAAAGCATGGCAGGAATGGGACTCAGGAGAATTCCCACAGGGAAGTGACGTGCATTTGTCCTCAGATAGCTTTGGGGAAACAAATTCTTGGTCTTGATGGAGGATGGGGAATGAAGGGCCACTGTTTTCTGGGTTGGATGCCATCTAAAGATAGACACCAGCCTGTCAGGCAAGAAGATTGCCTGGGATTTCATCTGAGTTGCCATGACTACAGGCTGATGTAACTGGGCTGCTCTGTGCTGCTGTGAACCAGTCTGGCTGTCAAGTGGAGCTAATCGTTCTCATTTGCGGTGACAGCTTAATTACCTTGCACTTGATTTTGCATAACAGTAAAGCTGAGCCTTTAAGTCAGGCAGACTTGAGTTTGAGTCCTAGCTCTGTTGCCTTTTAGCTATGAGTCCATGTCCCTGACCATGGAGTAGAGGGCTATTATGAGTGGGGCTGCAGTTACCTGTCCTTGAGGCATGTGTCCTACCTGCTCCTATAGCTAACATACTTGTTGGGGAGCAAGCCAGCAGCTCCCTGGTTAAGAGAACCCAGTTTCCTGGGCAACTGATGCCTGTATGTCCAAGAGGGAACTGCAGTGTAGGCAGTTGGCTATTCTTATCAAGCTCCAGTGAGCAATTCCCATTAGTTAAAAATAGGAATGTTGCAGTTGGCCAGAAGTGGAGCTATAGGCTCAGATATTTAATCGACATAGAGGGCTGAGTGCTGGGTCTGTTTTCATTTGGGAAAAGTGGTATCTCTCTGTGCACAGCTTCGGTCTTCTGAAAGTCGTTAACACCTTGGCCACTCTTCAGGTCATCCTCTGTCCTCGGATTATTATTATAATGTCCAACTACTAATAGATGAAACTAAAAGGGAGGAAGATTCTGGTGGAGAAAGTATGTGATTACCCTGGGCTTAGTGACAGGACTTAGGTCTCTTGACACTAGGCTAATACTGTGTTCTGCATTTCCCCACATCTGATTCTAAAAGCCTCAGTTTTCATACACAGCCTACATGACCCTGTCTGGTAAAGAACATATTTTTAAGTTGGTTAGCAAGTCCTAGCTAAATTACAGGGAGCGTCTGGGGAAGCTCTGCCTTGGTGTTCTTTATCATCACCAAAGAATACTTTCCAGTGACTCCTTGTTGCTTTTGCAGATCTGGAGCCCATACAAGCAGCCAGGATGTACTGGAGACCTCGATGGTCGGATTGAGGACGATTCCCGCTGCCTCTATACCCATGAAGAGTACATAAGCCTTGTGTTGAACAGTGGGAGTGGCCTGTCGCATGACTATGCCAACCAGTCAGTCCAGGAAGACCCCCGGATGATGGCCTTCTTTGACTCCCTGGTACGCCGAGAGATCGAGGGCTGGAGCTCTGACTCAGACAGTGACCTCAGTGAGAGTACTATCCTCCAGCTGCACGCAGGGGTCAGCGAGCGCTCAGGCTACACGGACTCAGAGTCCTCGGCCTCGCTGCCTCGCTCCCCGCCTCCCACAGCAGATGAGTCTGCCGACAACGCCTTCCACCTGGGGCCCCTGCGGGTCACCACGACAAACGCAGTGGCCTCAACTCCACCAACACCCACGTGTGAGGATGCAGCCTCTCGCCAGCAGCGTCTGTCTGCTCTGCGGCGCTACCAAGACAAACGCCTCCTGGCCCTTTCCAATGAGTCCGATTCTGAGGAGAATGTCTGTGAGGTGGAACTAGACACAGATCTCTTTCCCCGGCCACGGTCACCCAGCCCCGAAGATGAATCCAGCAGTTCCAGCAGCTCTAGCAGCTCCGAAGATGAGGAGGAGCTGAATGAACGCCGAGCCTGTACCTGGCAGCGGAATGCCATGCGGCGCCGACAGAAGACAACCCGAGAAGAGAGGCCCAGTGCCCCGATCAAGCCCAGCAGCACCTACATTGGAGAAGACAACTATGATTACCCCCAGATCAAAGTGGATGACCTTTCCTCCTCCCCCACCTCTTCCCCTGAGCGGAGCACTTCCACCCTAGAGATTCAGCCAAGCCGGGCATCACCAACTTCTGACATAGAATCAGTTGAGCGAAAAATTTATAAAGCTTACAAGTGGCTCCGCTACTCTTATATCTCCTACTCAAATAATAAAGATGGAGAGACCTCCCTGGTGACTGGGGAGGCAGATGAAGGGAGAGCAGGAACCAGCCACAAAGACAACCCAGCCCCTTCTTCCAGTAAGGAAGCCTGTCTAAACATAGCAGTGGCCCAGAGGAACCAGGACCTGCCCCCTGAAGGCTGCAGCACGGACGCTTTTAAAGAAGAGACTCCTAGAAATCCCAGCAATGGTCCAGGCCATGAGCACAGCAGCCACACTTGGGCAGAGGTGCCAGAGGGTACCTCTCAGGACACTGGCAATAGTGGCTCTGTAGAGCACCCTTTTGAAACCAAGAAGCTCAATGGAAAGGCCCTGAGCAGTCGGGCTGAGGAGCCGCCTTCTCCTCCTGTCCCCAAGGCATCTGGCTCCACTCTCAACAGCGGGTCTGGCAGCTGTCCCAGGACCCAGTCTGATGACAGCGAGGAGAGGAGCCTCGAAACCATCTGTGCCAACCACAACAATGGACGCTTACACCCTCGTCCCTCTCACCCCCACAATAACGGGCAGAACTTGGGGGAGCTGGAGGCGGTGGCCTACTCTTCCCCTGGACACTCAGACACTGACCGTGATAACTCGTCCCTAACAGGGACACTCCTACACAAAGATTGTTGCGGGTCTGAAATGGCCTGTGAGACCCCCAGTGCTGGAACAAGAGAGGACCCCACTGACACCCCAGCCACAGATAGCAGCAGGGCTGTTCATGGCCACAGTGGTCTCAAAAGGCACCGAATTGAATTGGAAGATACGGATTCAGAGAATTCCTCCTCAGAGAAGAAATTAAAAACATGATAAATACAAAGGGAAAACAAAAAGCTACAAAAGTAGCCTTACCAAAAAAAAAAAATAAATCTGTTTAGTGAATACAGAGGAAAGGAAAAACAAGTATTAAAGGCACATGAAACCAGGGCCTGAAATTTTGTGTCTGATGCTGCTCCCTTCTATCCAACATTCAACTATGGGTCTGAATGTCTAGCTGGCCGTTGGCTTGTGCTATGTTAAGAAAGGGAAAAAAAACCAACCCAAGTGACTCCTTTCTAGTGAGATGTGAGCGTAGTGTGCTGCACAAGGCTCTGTGGAAGTAAATCCTTGTTGAGACGTTCGACTTGTTCTTGTGTATGCACACTGGCACGCGTGAGGTCATTGTCTCATAAGACCTTTCTTTTAGTTCTCCATCAGAAAGGACCTATGAATTTGTACTTTTTGCCATCTTAACCCTGTTTACATGCCATAGGTGTTCTGGTCTGGATGATGGGTGCCTGTTAAATCAGGTTGTGCTGCCAGTGAGTTGTAGATTTATGCTGGAAGAATGGAGATGGAAACAGGCCTTCAGCCCATTGGCTGTGCTGTAGAGGAAAGCATGGTTCCTTTCTTAAAGAAATCTTCCATGTTTTCTCTAAGTAACACTTCTTTATTGAGCATTTGATGTGGACATGCTAAGAAGTTTAGCACTTAAGGTCGGATTCAAGAGAATATAGATTCCTGATAAATTTCACTGTTTGCAAATTGAGCAGTGCTGCAACATGTACTGTATGAAGGCCATAAAATAGAACTAGTCATGGATAACAGACTTTAACCAGTTAGGTGCTAGATCCTAAGAGGCACTCACAAGGCCAGCAGGTGCTTCCTTGGCTCCCGTGATGGATCGAAGCATAGTGAAAGAAGGGCAAAGACAGCTCTCCAGGGCTTTGTGTTCAGACTACTAAAATAGTTGTTATAGGTGTGTTAATGAAAAGCTTAGTGAGGAGCAGAATGTGGTACTATATTCATTTAACTCAACCCAGAACCGTTGGTCAGAATTGGTGGGACTGGTCTCTTCCCTCAGACTTGCAGTTGATAGAAGCTATGGTGTTCTGACTAGACTTCACAGAGCAGTAGACATCTCAAGGTAACAAACTCTTATTGAGTAGGTCTATTAGGAGTCAGAGGGTGTGGGAGAGGAGTCTCTGGCTTACGACTCCTTGTTCCCATGAGTCTTAAGTCTTCTGGTTCCCACAAGAGACTCAGTTTTATTGAGGTAGGTACAGGTTTCGAAGGGAAAAGACCAACAGATTTTCAGCGTTTCAGTCACTCAGCTCTCTATGAAGGGTTGTGCAAAACAGGAAGATCTAGGAACAACTAGATATCCTGTTGGCATAAATATTATGAAAAGGCAGAATACTGGCAAGAAATGAGGAAGAAGAGAGAGAACAATATGACTTTCTTGAGTGCAGAGGTGCTAGACAACTAGGAGCCCAGCTGGGATTGGTGAAGGGAGGGCCGAATGCTGACTAGGGTGGCCTCACCGCCCCAGCCTTCCTTTTAGAGGAAGGCCTGCCCTGCTGGAAGGCCTGCCAAGGGGAGGCTGCCTATGAAGGCAGAAGACGTGGATGAATTCAGGCACTGGGGGTGGGGGGGGGTTAATTTATAAACACAAGGTGGTTGGTTTAAGCCAGAAGGAGATACCATCCTGATAAGCTCTGTGAAAGAAAAGATGTGCCTGGTGTGTGTGCTGCGGCTGGGTATGGAAACACTGAGAAGGAGAAGGAGTGTGTGTAGCATGGGGGAGTGTACAACTTAACACCTGGACTCTTACTGGGGGAGTGAGAAAGTGATTCTGTAACCAACATTAGAATTACTTTGGATTTGTAATCAAAATGGTTCTGTGATTTGTCTTTGACTATTTACAGATAATTGTAAATGCTGGTTTTATAAGCCCAAGTCATTTTACATTTGCTTTTCCAAAATGTATTAAATTGGAATTTTTTAATCCTTTATATACAAAAAAAAAGATACTATCACTCAGTGTGTGTTTCTCTTCCCCTTCTTAGTCAGCACACCAATCCTTTCTTTAATTCTATTTTATTTTAATCAGCACATAGCCTCTTCTGACTTCTCTAAGGACAATCCTCATATCTTCCTGGAGAAAAGTAAAGTTCCCTTGTGAACTAGCTACTTGGTAGTTACAATTCCCAAATGCAGAACTTGGTCTTTTCATGTTAAAAGCCTTAATCTCATTTGGGTACTCGAAAGAGAAGTCAGAGTTCATTCTGGTTAACTTTAGAAGCCAAGAAAGATCATTTTTAGCAAGAATGCCTTCCATCCTTGGCAGAGGCTTCCCAGCATCCTCGGCTCAGCTCACCAGGTGATAGGCCCCGTAAGACACACACAGGAGCAGGGTGAGAAATGCTTGCTTTAGAGCTGCTCCACCCTCATTTCCAGAGATTCTGTGTCTATGGTTGTGGGTCTGGAAACCTGGCAGAAACCACTTCTAGAGAACCTTTGCCTAAACTCTTATAGAATTGAGGCCCCAACTTTGATGGCGCATTTAATACCTAATTTCTTCCATAATAGATATTTTTACTAGCAGGACAGATGGCACTGATTAGATAAGGAACTATTTGTAAGTGCCTGTTATGTTTTTTTCCTGCATCCTGTACATAAAATTTTAAGTGGCAGGTCCAGATACGTAAAATCATTTCTATTTTCCAGCTGGTTTTGTTAATGATTCTCTAGGATAGCAGGTAAATGAGTTAAATAAGTTGTTGGCTTGGGGCAAGTGAAGTTTGCAACTATGCTTGATTTAATAAGCTGAGAGTCTCTTGTTTGTCTGTCAAGGTGCCTTCCTCTGCTGAAGCCTTACCTCCTTCTCACCCAGCAACGGTTAACTCTTCTCTTGTGTATATGCAAATAAACCTGTTATTCACTTCTCACGTCTTCCTCTTCTCTTCCAGGGAAGACTTGGTTGCTTAGACACCTCTCCTTTATTTCTTTTCTGTTTTAATTCTTGCCTAGTTGGAAGCTTGATTGAAAGCAATGTTGAGAACTAGAAGAAAAACTGCAGTATTCCACATCCGTGACAATGGTCATTGTCACTTTTAGGTATTGGGACAAAGGTCACATCTGGACAACAAAATGCAGGGTAGGAGGAGGTATTTATTTGGTCTCCTTTACCAGATTTAAAGGTACTTAGGATGGCCAGATGCTGGAACTGACACTTCTATGAGTTGGAACTGAGGGAACAATGCAGTGAAGCAACATTACAAACAGCTCCCAAAGAAATATATTCTGATGTTTCCAAATACCAAATTGCATTTCCTGCCTTGCCCCAGGCATACACTGCAAACTTTTTTCCGAAAAAAAAAAAAAAAAAGCAAAACTCATATCTCTTGCCTGTAAAGCTGCCTGCTACAGTTAACTGAAAAATTCTTGCTGTCAGGAAACAGACACGTCCAAAGGAAGACTGTCCTTCCCCCATGACCTAAGCAAGGCAACATGC
This sequence comes from Cacajao melanocephalus, assembly GCA_963573385.1. NCBI lineage: Eukaryota > Metazoa > Chordata > Mammalia > Primates > Pitheciidae > Cacajao > Cacajao melanocephalus. Next base: position 56,744 of record CAUYLG010023810.1, read on the forward strand.
CGTGATTGAAACACCTAAGGTGAAGTAAGTCTCAGTGAGGCCCAGCCTTGCCTACAGCAGCAGCAGGATGGTGGTTTTGAACAAACCGTGTGGTTCTCCGATGGGATATTCCAGTTTGAGTGCTCATTTGTCCTTGAGCATTCATACTGGAATGAAATTATATGAATTCGAACAGTTGAAAGTAATTTTGAATTTCTCAAATAATGATGCTTCTCACATGCAATAATGCATCGAAACCCTGTCTCCATCCTAATGGCATTTCATTGTTAGAACAATGGTGGTAAGATGCTTCTCAGAATGGAGGCTTAGAGGCAAAGCTAAACTTCCCTGGCCCCTGCACTAACATGGCCCAGATAAGCAAGAGGAGTTACTGTCTTCAGTTCACAACAGGATTTACTCGAATGTGCAGAGGATCCAGCCGTGCTTATCTGCAAGACAGTCACGTTGTAAGGAAATGGGATATCTAAAGTTTCAAATACTGAAGTTGGGAAATGAATCCTTTGGTCTTATGGCCCAAAGCCATAAGCTTGTGGAATATTCCATCCCCAGGACAGAATGCTAGCTTAGAAGCCAACCTGCCTTTGTTAGTTCCCATACTAAAGCTAGGAAAGACAGTAAAACACTAAGATATCCAGGGGCTCACCCAGACTCCTTAAGCATAAGAGAAGTGTTTGTTGTCTAGGGAAGCTGGGAGTGAAGACAATGGGGGAAAGCGGATTAGGAAGACTACAAGGGAAGAAATAAAGTGCTAGATGGGTCCAATAATTTCCTGGATCCACAGAACTAGCATTTAATATGCCATGGGACTGGCCTCTAAAACACTTGGTCATCAAGATTCTCTAACCAAAATCCTCCAGTACATGTGCTTCTTGACTTATGATGGGGTTATGTCTGATAAACCCATCATAAATTGAAAATGTTGTAAGTCAAAAATGCACTTAGGCCAGGCATGGTAGTTCACACCTGTAATCCTGGCACTTTGGAAGGCCAGGGCGGGCTGATTGCTTGAGCTCAGGAGTTCGAGACCAACCTGGACAATATGGCAAAATTCCATCTCTTCAAAAAATAAAAAGAATAGCTAGAAGTGGTGGTACACACCTGTAGTGCCAGCTGCTTGGGAGGCTAAGGTGGAAGGATCACCTGAGCCTGGGGAGGTGAAGACTGCAGTGAGCTGCGATTGCGCCAAGGCACTCCAGCCTGGGTAACAGAGTAAGACCCTGTCTCAAAAAAAATATTTTTAATGCATTTAAAACACCTAACTCTATTGGTGGCTCATGCCTATAATTCCATTACTTTGGGAGGCCAAAGCAGGCGGATCCCGAGGCAAGGAGTTCAAAACCAGACTGGCCAACGTGGCAAAACCAGTCTCTGCTAAAAACACAAATATTAGCTGGGCATGTTGATGCGTGCCTGTAAACCCAGCTACTTGGGAGGCTAAGGCACAATAATCACTTGAACCTGGGTGGCAGAGGGTGCAGTGAGCCGATATAGTGCCACTGCACTCTAGCCTGGGCAATAGAGTGAGACTGTCTCAAAAAAAAAGCACCTAACCTACTGAACATCATAGCTTAGCCTAGCCTACATGAAACGTGCTAAGAACACCTAGCCTACAGTTGGGCAAAATCACCTGGCAACACAGTACGCTGCAAAGTATTGGTTTACCCTTGTGATCATATGGCTGGCTGGGAGTCGAAAACTTGCTGCCACAGCCCAGCATCAGGAGCAAGTATCTTAATGCACATGTGGCTAGCCTGGGAAAAGATCAAAATTATAAATACTGTTTCTACTGAATGCATATCACTTTCACACCATGATAAAGTCAAAAAATTGGGTCATGAATCATGGACTGTATAATAACAATAGAAGTCCAAAAATGCAGGATTGAGGCAGGGTGCTCGTGCCTCTAATCCAAGCACTGTAGGAGGCCAAGGTGGGCGGATCACCTGAGGCAGCCTGGGCAACATGGTGAAACCCTGTCTCTACAAAAATTAGCTGGATGTGGTGGCACATGCCTGTAATCCCAACTACTTGGGAGGCTGAAGCACAAGAATCGCTTGAACCCAGGAGGTGGAAGTTGCAGTGAGCCAAGATTGTGCCTCTGCACTCTACCTGGGTGACAGAGTGAGACTCTGTCTCAAAAAGAAGGAAAAAAAAAATGCAGGATTGGTTTGGGACTCTCTTTTTTTGCAGACCTCTTTGCTAGAATGCATAAATACCATTAAAAAAAGGGTTATATTATAACCCTAACACCAGCATATGTGCTTAAACATGCTCCTAAAACAGTCAAATGTGTAGTTGTTGGTGACTGGCGTAGGCTTTCATAGGGTAACATACATCTACCTGCTTGCCTATTCCTAGACTCGTTAGTGACAATATTCGGGTCCTACCCCTACCATTTTTTTTTTCTTTTTGTAATTTACCTTATTTTCATTTCTCAGGCCAATTTTTTCTCTTATCTCTCCAAGACCTCAACCTTAAAAGTTAAGGCTAACTTCTGTTCCTTTCTCTTCCCCCCTAAGAGAGACCTGTGAGTGAGGTGGAAATAGCATTGAATTCGCAAGAGAAGTGGATTCTATACAGGTTCTCCCGTGGAGTTGATGCATGAGACTTGGGCAAGTCACTCAGATTCTTGGGAACTGTGAAACAAATCCCGCTCAACTCAATCCAACTCCTTCTATTCCAGCTCCTCTATGTGTCCCTACCAGGGATCAGAGGGCTCTCTAGATCTCACTCTGATGAGCTGTCATTCTTGAGACATCTCTGTAGTGCCCACCAGAACCAGTGAACCAAGATCTTTGGCAAGTGTACAGCTGCGCAGAGCCTCAAGCCTTACCTCTGTAAAATGGTTCAACACATTGTCAAGAGATCAAATGAGCAAATATGTATATATACGCTATATATATATATGTTATATAATATACACACTATGACATAGAATAATATGTAATGATTGTATAATTATATAGTACATATAAGCTATATATTCATAGCTTGGAACAATGCCTGTTGTTTAGAAAGCACTGAAATGTCTGCTATCAATAGTGCATTATCTCTTTTTTGCTTTCATTGCTTGTTGATACCAGTGTGCACACCATGTAGATGACATTTTTGGATGGGGTTTGCTGATAAAGTAAGTTCTCCTTCCGAGAAAGAATGTGCTGTACCTCAGTTAAGTCTTAATCTGAAAACATAAGAAAAGAGTGAATTATTCCCATTATAGTGGACCTGACTAAAGCAGAGTTTGGGGCCTTGGACACTGCCTCTGACTTGGGGAGCCAACTGTCTAGAGGCGCCATCTGAAAGCTGGGAGCTTAAAACAAAGCCAGGCCTGGCTGACAGAGGCCTCACAGCTCTTTGCTTATGACGACCCTTACCATGAGTTCCTGACCTCATGACAGATGACAGCCTCATTGATTCCTGGAATTTGGTGCCAGCTCTCCACTTTCTGCAAGTCTGCAGGGGTTGGGGTGAGTAGTGGCAGATTATATTAAACTATAGTCTGAATATGGTGGTGCTGAAGATGACAGGCCTTGGGAGCTGGGACAGCAAACTTCTCTCCAGCCTTCAGAGCTAAAAGTTTCCTATCTGGCATTGGGCCAGCCCTAAGAGAATCAGGAAAGAGGCAAGCCATTGAAATGCTCTGCGTCTGTGCCAAAGAAAAGTTTTGACCAGAGTTTTCCATGCAGGATTGGTGTGTGGGTGTGCATGCACACGCATGCATTCGGTAACATCTGATTCAAGAAGAAGCCAAACCCTAAAACAAAAACAGAGAAGTCTAGGCCAAGGAAAAGGAGGGTCAGAGTGCAATCCTGGCCCACTAAACCCTCAGGACGGATCTAGGTAGAGCAGGGACCCCACGAGCGCATGCACAGCACTTGGAGAGGCAGAGCTATGAGAGAGGAAGGTTTTGAATTGCTGTTGGAAAAGAGGCAATGGAATTATACTTAGGGAAAAAAGCTTTTCAAATGAGACACATCTGCCAGAAGAGAAGCCAGAGCAAAGGTGGGGAGATGGGGAGGGCAGAGAAGAGTCCAGGCTGAAATAAGCATTTCTGAGCTTATCCTGAAGGAGAGGGAGTGGTTAGTGGCCTCATCCAGTTTGGCTCCCTCATTTTAGAGGTTGAGAGGCAAGGCCAGTTGAGGCTGGGCTTGGCCTTTGAGGCTATGCTCTCCGCGCATCTTGCTGCTTCCTTCACCAAGATGTGGTTCGTGGTTGGGGAAGTGCTTACCTTGACCTCCCCACCCTCACCCAGCATGACTCCAGTGGGGACGCTGAAGACAACATGCAGCAATAGCAAGGAATTGAATATGGCCTGTGAGGAGGTAGGGTGAGGGTGGAGCCTTTGGCAAAGGAAAAAACAGGGTCAGCTGCGCTTGGATCACCCTCACCCCTAGAAAATCATCACTCAGACTAACATGTGACTTGTTCCTGCACCTCGCTTAGCAACTCCAGCCACTTCCAGGTTGCTGAATGCTGTCCTGGTGTTTCAACCCCCTGGAGATGTAAATGAATCCTTTGGATGACTTTTAGGGAAGAGCAATAAAAGACAAAGGGACCCGAGATGGGAGCTGAATCATTAGGTTTTAGGTATGCAGAGGCTTTAGAATGGGAGACCTTTCAAGTTGTAAGCGACCAAGGGCCAGAAGAGGAAAGGACAAGTTTTAAATGGAATATGCCCAGTTGCAGGCCCAAGAAGACTGGCTCAAATTGCTGTTCTCTTTTTGCTGGTTGGGCCCTGGTAAGTTCTTTTTCCTAAACTAGCTATGATAAGCAGCTTATAGCTCATATCCTGTTATCTTTATCCTAGTTTTAAACAACCCTGCTCAAAGAAAACTGAAGCACTTTGTTTCTCAAGAAGCTGCCTAGGTTGGAATTCTATGGGCCGGAGCTGCCAAGTTTAGCCTCAGTGTGGAAAGCTGGTCAGCGCCAATAGGTGGAACAGCTGGCCCAGACTGTCTCATTCCAGGTCTGGCTGACTGTGGGGGCGAGAGTTGGCACAAAGATGAATTTGTCCTTCTGCTCAGGCTGGTGTCCAAATCCTCCAACTCCCCCAGCTTGTCCTTCTTTGGAGAGACCCGAGGAGATGTCCCAGGCTTGGGGCCCTGCTGAACCAGGGTGTGTGGCGTATTTCTCATGAGGCTGGCTGAGTCAGCAGTTACATTTGATCTACTGACTCTCCCTCTCCTCTCCTGACTTGGGGTCCAGTAGGCAGCCTCACTTCCCTGCTTAGACCAGCAGGCGTGCTTGAGGGATCCCTGAGGGGTAGGAGTATGGACCCTCTGTCTGCTACACACTACACTGTTTCTGCCCCTTCATCCCTTGGGTTAATATGGATGGCTTGAAGAATTCAGGAAAAGGTGAGTTCTTGGATTTCACTCGGAAGGAAAGAGTTGGCTGGACTGATTCTAACGTTGGTGCACTAGGGAGAAGGGGAGCCAGGAGGAAGGCTGGGGGCCCTGAAAAGGTGGAGGACCAAAGGTGAGATCCAAGGTGCCTTTAGGGTCTCCTTGGAAAAGAAGTCAAACTTACTGGATAAACTGGAATTGTGAGGACAGCAGGTCTAAGAGGCCAAGCTAGGTCTTCATTCAAGAGGATTAACTCATTTGTGTCAAATCAGATAATGTAGACTCTCTGTTCTAATTGGAATTGACTCTTGTGATTGCTAATCCAGTAATAGATCAAGGACTCTGCACTTCAGCTGTGGGTGCCTACAGGGCTAGGGACAAGTCCTTGATAGGCAGAAGGAAGATCTCTTGGCCAGGCACTTACCACAAGCACCTGACCTCATGGCAGGTGACAGCCTCTTTGATTCCTGGAATTCCTAGTGCCAGGTCCCCACTTTCCTCAAGCTCCAGGGTTCCCACCTTCAATGTTTAGAATAACAGGAAGCTCTAACATGATCTATAGGCACCAAGGGCAAGGCTGCTCTGTGCTTCTGCAGTCTGTAGTGGCCTGTTGCTATCACATTGTGCCCCACAGGAATGGGGCCTTCTCACCCGTGTGCCACCATCCTGCAAAGCTCCATCCAGTGGAGCAGCCAGTCCAGGAAAGGGAGGTCCTTGAGCCCTGCATCTCTCCTTCCCTTCATTCACTCCCTGCTGCCCATGCTGAGGACACTGGGCCCTCCTGGCAGGCTTGCATGCTCCCCTGCCCGGCCACCCTCTTCACCTCTTCCCCTCAGGCCAACTAGCCGCAAACAGCAGAAGCAAGAGCCCAGGTTGTTGCAAAGTTGGGGTGGAGGGAAAACCTGAGCTCAGCACAATCCCTGGACCCTTGCTGAGCCCACAGTTACAGGGTCTTTCTTCTTCTCAGACCCTACTGTGACTTTCAGGGTCAGGAAGGGTTCAGCTGCCCAGTTTCCCAGACTGCTTCAAACATACTCCCCTGATGAAGCATTGCGGGGGTGCGGGTGCCACACTCTGCCAGGGGCAGTAGGATCAAAGGGCAGGAATGAGAAGTGTCTTCCCATCATCCCTGCTTTCTCGTGACCTAATGAGCTTATTCCGTCTCTAAACTGACTCCCTGAGCCCTGAGTCCCTTCCTGGTGCCAAGAAACCTCCTCCCCTTGTGCTCTGAGTCACAGCTCAGTCGTCTTAGAAGAGCAGAAGTTGGAAGTCAGGGAAAGACGAGGGCCTCGCCGGTGTGGAAAGTGGGGGTCCTGGACAGCATGTGGTAGTAGGAAGAATGTGATGTTTAAAAGCAGAGAGACTTAGGGTAAACTCTATGCTTTGTGACACGGGCCCAGTCACTTACCTCTTCTGAACCTGAATTTCTTCATACACAAAGTTGCGACAATGCTTACCTTGCAATGCTCTCCTGTGGATTAGTGAAAACATGCACAAAGCACCTAGCACAACGCCCAGTGGGAACCGGGTAGGAAGAGCTACTGCTATTGTCATCATAATCCTGTCTTTTTTCAGGTCCAATGACTTGTTGACTTTGGCTCCACTGCCATGATACTGCTCTTAAGCAAAATGTTGGGGACAAATAGAGGTAGAAAGTCCTGGTGACTTCTCCAAAAATGTCATCTCTTCCTCCCTCTCTGAATTTATGAGAACATAAATGGAAATGAAGCTCAGTGCTGTGAAATTCAGGGTTCCTTTTTTGCCCTAAATACTTCCGAATAAAGCCAACCACAGGAGCCACTCCACAGAGCTGGGATTTGAAAACCAGAAGCTGGTGAGGGGAACGGAGTGGCAGCAGCTGGAGGGAGCCCAAGGCGCTCCCAGCACTGTTTCCCCTTCCAGCTGCCAGCCAGGCCCTCAGACCTGCTGAAACTGTCCCAACACTGCCCAATTCACTCTCACCTCTAGCCTGTCAAGCAGGAGTATGGCTTTCACTTTAAGAAAAGCCAATTATGAGACACCCAAACTTAGGAAACCAAAATGAGGACGAAGGGATTCACATGACACACAAATGGGTTCTTTGCAAAAGACTTCTGATGGTGCCCATCTGTTGTGTAAAAAGAGGCACCCTTGGGTGTAGGGATCTAGGGTAAACTCTGAGCGAATCCTTTAAAAAGAAACCACTTCTCTTCAGTAGACTCACAGTGATGTGATAACCCCAAGGTTTGCTGGAATGATTGATTGTCCCCAAATATAGGAACTTTCCACAGGAAGAAATGTCTCAGGCTCTTCTGTTTATGAGGATTTTATTTTCTCTAGGAAACAACCAGAAGTCAGAGGTAAAAATTCCTAGCTAATCATTTGAATTCTCCCTTTCCTTTCCTCTCCTTGGTGATCCTGGGTGCTGGGAAGGGTTTTAGGAACCAATTATTTGCCTGCATCTCCTCCCCAGTCATAAGGCACAGAAATGGTCATTAGAGGCCAAAGGGCTTTGCACCCTAAGAACAAAGGAAAGTTCTTGGGAAGTAGTTTCCCTTTAAAATCTTTATCTTTAAGGGATAAAGAACAGCCTCACTTCATGAGACCAGAATGTTTAAAGGGAATCAGTGCTCTAGAAACAGCAAAGTGATGTGAGGCAAATAAAAAGAGGAGTCACCTCTATCTTTCAGTAGGCACTGTGCACCTCGGCACTGATGTCCTGAAGCTTTGCCAACCTGGATGGTGAGTGCATTTCAGCTATTATTTCTGCGTGGTAAAACGCAAGAAAACAACAATTCCACCTCCTCCATGTGTCCATAATCTTGTTGCCAGCTGGCAGGGGAGACTATTCATAATCCAGCACAACTCAAAGTAAGTATCCACTCCTGAACATAAGTTCTAGACATGCTCCCCCAGGTCCTGAAGGGGACATATGCCGGGATGACCATTGAGGGTTGGTGTGTGGTGGCAGGGAGCTGGGGGAAACGAGGCATTCATCCCTGTGGGAGTGGATGTGCTCGCGTGTTACAGCCCATCTGCCGGGGGGCATGGGGCTGCTAGAAGTAATGGATCAGGAGTACTCATGGCAACATGGGTGGATCCTAAAAACACCGTGTTGAGTCAAGAGAGTAAGAATAATAGCTAAAACACAATAGCATGTATGTGAAATGTAAAATGCACACAGGCAAAAGTCAGAAAGGAAACAATTATATTCTTATATTCACGCTGTTGATAACAAACTTATGTTCAGTTAGCAGAATACCAAAGGCCCTGAATGTCCCTTCCAACTTCCATTGTGAGAAAAGCCTCCACCACAGTCTGGCTATGAGTGTCTTTAGGCAGAGGAGGAAGTGGTCTGGTAGCTGGTAGCTAGCGGAAGCAGCCAGTCAGTCCTCCCCTGCCTGGAGTCAGCTTTGAGTCAGTTTCAGGAAGCCCTTGGCCAGTGCTGGATGTTCAAGCCTAAAGGGCCAGGCTTCAGGCAGAAAAATTTTACGGCATTTTTCATAAATGCCATAAAATGAAGATATACTCTACACACACTAGAGCTGAGACCTATGTGGGGAGTAAAATGAGGGTGGGGAATAGGGAGTTATTTATTATACATAAATAAGAGAAGAGGCTACCACACACAACCTTGTCCACTCTGTTCATAGCAGAATTATTCATAATACCAGAAAGTGGAAACAACCCAACTGTCCATCAACTGATGAATGGATAAGCAAAAGGTGGCCTATCTATACAAGGGGATATTATATTTTGCCATAAAAAGGAGTGAAGTACTGATTGATGCTACAACATGGATGAATACTCACATAAGCATTTGAAAACATTACGCTGGGCGGGTGGGCATGGTGGCTCACGTATGTAATCCTAGCACTTTGGGAGGCCAAGGCACGAGAATCACTTGAGGTCAGGAGTTCGAAACCAGCCTGGCCAACATGGTGAAACCCTGTCTCTACTAAAAATACAAAAAAGTTAGCCAGGCATGGTGTTGGGTGCCTGTAATCCCAACTACTTGGGAGGCTGAGGCAGAAGAATCACTTCAACCCAGGAGGCAGAGGTTGCAGTGAGTGGAGATCACACCACTGTCCTCTAGCCAGGCCACAGAGCAAGACTCTATCTAAAAAAAAAAAAAAGAAAAGAAAAAGAAAACATCACGCCCAGGCAAAAAAGCCAGTCACAAAAGGGCACATATTGTATGATTCCATTCACATGAAATGTCCAGAATAGGCAAATCTATAGAGACAGGAAGTAGATTAGATTTGCCAAGGGTAAGAGGAAGAATTTCGGGGGAACTTGGAAGTGACTGCTAATATATGGGGTTCTCTTTTTGGGGTGATGAAAATGTTCTCAACTCAGATTGTAGCATTGTTGTGACAACTACTTAGTAAATAACCATTGAATTGTACTAATAACTAATAACCACTGAATTGTACACTTTAGATGAGTAAATTTTATGGTATATAAGTTATAAATTATTTTTCAATAAAGATACTTAAAGCTGGCTGCAGTGGTGTGTGCCTGTTGCCCCAGTTACTCAGGAGGTTAAGGCAGAAGAATTGTGCCTCTTGGGCTTTAGTTTGAGACCAGCCTGAGCAACATAGTGAGATTCTTTCTCTATTAAAAAAAAAAAAAGATGTCTAAAAAGAAAAATCAAGAAGAATGAGATAGGATGCTCACGTTGAGTTGCCCTTGGGTAATTCCTCTTTGTGCTTCTGGTTTCATATGGGAACTGGGTGAGTTTCACCTACCTTAACCCTGCCCATGGCCATTGCCCTCAAATGGTGCACACTTGCCTCTGGCCCTTCAGGCTTGAACACCCAGCACTGGCCAAGGGCTCCCTGAAACTGACTCAAAGCTGACTCCAGGGGAGGACTGACTGGCCGCCTCCGCTAGCTACCAGTTACCAGACCACTTCCTCCTCTGCCTAAAGACACTCATAGCCAGACTGTGGTGGAGGCTTTTCTCACAATGGAAGTTGGAAGGGACATTCAGGGCCTTTGGTATTCCGCTAATTGAACATAAGTTTGTTATCAATAGTGTGAGTATAAGAAGATAACTGTTTCCTTTCTGACTTGGCCAGTATACTAGCTGTGACTTTATTTTTGACACAGAGTCTTGCTATGTTGCCCAGGCTGGAGTGCAGTGGCTATTAACAGATGTGATCATGGCTCATTATAGCCTTGAATTCCTGGGCTAAAGTGATCCTCCTACCCCAGCCTCCCAAGTTGCTGGGACTATAGGCATATACTGCTGAACCTGGCTAGCTTCAGTGCCTTTAAAATTCTACCTAATTTCTCTGAGCCTCAGTTTCTCTCTCTGGTAAGTGGGCATACAATTAACTAGAGCAGTTCGGGATAGTAAATGAAGTAATATACATGAACACACCTAGCAGTGTATCTAACTCATAGATGGTACCTGGTAGGTGTTTGCTGAATCTACCTTTCCAAAACCTAACCTGCTCCTCCAAACAGACAACTAAAAATACCAATGTAATCTTGAGTTTGGGAAAATTGGTAGAAGGTTCCAGATAGCGGGAAGTAAAGTATTCATCTTAAATGGAATCCTATTATGTGCCAGTCATTGTGAGTGCTGGAGAAACAGAGATGAATGAAATGATTTTCTGAGTCAGCTCTCTTGGGTGCAAGTGACAGAAACCCAACGTAAACTGGCAGCAGCTGGAAAGGGAGTGTATGGTTCACTGAGCTGAGTGGTTGGAGCTTGCTTGTGTCTTCTTTTGCACCATTTTCTGTGGATTGGCTTCTGCTGCACAGCCTAGAAAAATTCCTACTTCTCTTAGCTTACAGACATGGGTGGGAAATGAGGGGACTCTTCAAACAGACTCCTAGTCTCCCTTCTTGTGGAAACACAGTGGGCGCATCCAGTGGCAAGCCACACAGGGTGGACTGTAGTCACTGGGCAGAAATGACAAAGAAACCTGACCAGGAATTCCAGCACTTTGAACACTAAAAGAAGTCTCTGCCTATTAGAAGATGGGCGATGGCCAGTATCAGAAAATGCAGCTCAAAATGCATGCAAGAAGGATGATTTTTTTTGGCTGCAAACATAATGGGAATATTTCATGATAGAGTGGCCTTAAAATGTATCAGGGTTCTATCTCTTCTGTTCTCTTGGCTCTGCCCTCCATGTGTGTCTGCCCTGTTGGCTTCCTCCGAGGGTTAAGGCAGGTATCATCCTTAGCCAGGACAGCACACTGCCTCGCTCTCATCTGGGGACAGGGCAGGGACATCTTCCTGCAGAAAGGGAAGTCTGAGGGGTGGCTGTGCCTGGACCACCATGGCCAGGACAACACCCACAATTCCTGAGGCCAAGAGGGCAAGAGGTGTGGTGTGGGGCTGATGGGCTTTAAAATCAGAATCCAGCTGGAAGATTGTAGTTTGCTTCACAATGGGAAAGGCGTGGATGGATGCTGAGAACATGAGCACAATGCCTACGGTGGGGTCATAAATCTCATTTCCAGATGGGAAAATGGGCTGAAGACCTCCCAAGGTTCAACATGTAGTTGATGACAGATCCGAGAGCAGATAGCAGCAGTCTTGGCTACAGTCCACTCAGTTGCTTTTGAATCAGTCATGGAACAGAAGGCCTTGATGGGTAACAAACACACCTCGCTAGGGAGGTTCAGGCTAGGGCTGATGGCGTCAGAGCTATAAAAGGAATGACCACCCTGATCTCCAAGGGAGGAGGAATTGATGCTTTGTAAGAACAGCAGGGAGATTAGCTCACTAATCCCAGGATGGGGCCCCACAGCAAGGCGGGGATGGCCTTATCCATCCAGTTTCTTGGATTTGTAATTTCCTGAGGGAAGCTCTGGCTTCCCCTCTGCCCTCTCCTCCTCCCTGCCCTATTCCCAGGCCGAGATGGACCAGCCAGGCTGGTAATTGTGTTAGCTCAGTTTCCTCCGTGGCCCTGCCCTCTCCATAATCTGATTTCAGAGGGACGAGGGATGGCAGGGTCCAGGCTCAGGAAGGGTTCTGCTCCCTCATGTCCGTCGAGCCTGCTAATTTGATAGAGCCACTTGCTGAGCTTCCACAGAGCCCCCATTAGGAATCAATTTCATCTGGTTACCAAGCCCTGGCCCTGGAGAGCTCTCCTGGTCTCAGCCCAAAAGGAAATTCAGCTTCCAATTCAATTTCTGCATAGGGAAGTTAAGGCTTCATTATCATAACAGCAACCAGCGATTAAGCACCTACTATGTGTCAGTCAGTGCTGGGTGCTGTGGATCTAATAACTCATTAATTATGATGTCACCCTTGGGAGTCCACAGGTGCTGCCGGGGACTGTCAACCCTTGGCTACTCGTCCCCTTTGTCATGCAATCCTCCCTCTGCTGGAATGGATTTGCCCTTGCGCAGGAGGACTTTGGCTCGCTCTTGTGTGATCCTCAAGAGCAGCCTTGTTTCCAGGGCTAGATGACTGCCCTGTGTGAAGTGTGAAGTGTGAGTGTGAAGTGTGAAGTGTGAGTGTGAAGCAGGATCTGACCCAAATCTCCTGTCCCACCCCAGGACTCCTGGTGTCTAACAGGGGCCAATCGCCACTCCAACCGCTGGAGCTCACCTCCGCCATCCCTCCCTATTGCGGTGACAACTGCCTCTATAGACCGCATTCTAAAGCCCAGCCTGCCAGGCGTCCTGGAGGGCATGCAGCAGGGCAGTGAGAAAGCTCTACCCTCATTGGCTCTGTGACCTAAACTCTGAGCTGGGGCTTCCTGATCTGGAATAGTATAATCTACCCTACAGAACATGGAGCTCCCGTGTTCTCATGACACAGATTCAAACAGGTAACAAATAAAGAAAGGAGTAAATGTGTAAAGTGCCATGCAGTGACACATGCTCTGTCCCAGTAGCTGTGAGGGAGGCTGCCACTCCCATGTCCTACTCACCCAGACAGCCCACACCCTCTCTTAGGCGGCTGGCCAGCCTGCTGCCAGAATCGGTCTGGGTGCCCACAACTGCAGCCTGCATGACCCTCTGCCCTAGGAAGCCCCTTCTCTCAGGCTGTTTCCATAGCCCCTGTCAGCTGCTACCAGCACTCTTGTGAGCACAGGAGCTGGCCAGCCCTGGGGACTGGTTTGGAAACAAGGTACTGTCTCCCACTCCGAGAGCACGCCAAGCCTCTCTCTCCGGGACTCGCTGCCCCACCTCATTCAAACCTGCCCAAATGTCACCTTTCCCAGCAGGGCTTCCCTGACCACCTGATCTAGGTCAGCCAGCTCCACACACGGCCCCCACTCCGCTTTCCTCCTCCCGACTGCTTTGTCTGCGGAGCACGCACCACTGCATTATGTGTTCACTCATTCATTTGCCCATCCATGTCATGAGAATGTGCGCTCCAGGGGGCAGGGCCTTGGATCTCTTGTTTACTGCTCTGTCCCTGTGTCTGGAGCAGTCCCAAGCATACAGGGGGCACTCAGTACATATTGAATACATAAATAAATGAAAAGATTATTTGTTATTGTTTATAGATAACTAATTTTAGTTTTGATTTTCTCTCCTTTCCAAGAATTATTTACATGTGTTTCTTAATTTTTATACAATTAAAATTTGGGGAATCATTTGTGTGCCTAATTTTATTGAATTAGGATCAGAGAATATGGCCCACTTAAATCTCTATTTTTGAGGCCAGATGTGGTGGCTCTCGCCTATAATCCTAGGACTTTGGGAGGCCAAGGCAGAAGTATTACTTGAGCCCAGGAGTTTGAGACCAGCCTGGGCAACATGGCAAGACCCATCTCTTTAAAAAACAAACAAACAAACAAAAAATTAAAATTAAAAAACTTCTATTGTTAAGGTTTTTAAAAGTTTTATTTGTACCTACATATATGATTGATCATTTTAAAGCATTTTATATTGAAAACATTCAAATATGCACAAAAGTAGAGAGAATTCTCTAGAAATTTAACCCTAAGGGGGGAAAAATAGAGAGGATATTAGATGAAGTTTAATGTCCCTGTCACCCAGCTCCCACGATTGTCAACTCATGGCCAATTTTTTTCATTAATACCCTTTCTATTGTTTTGAAACAAATCTCCAACAGGATCGATTTTGTTAAAAATGTCTCATGGTCACAGGGGAAAAAATACATTCTATTGAATAGATTAAAAACAATATATGTGTATGCATTCAATTGAGTGTTTTAATTGCATTATTTAAACCTGTTATAATTAATTTTTTTTTTAAAGATGGGGTCTCTGGGAGGCAGAGATTACAGTGAGCCAAGGTTGCGCTACTGCACTCTGGCCTGGGCTACAGAGTGAGACTCCATCTCAAAAAAAAAAAAAAGATGGGGCCGGGCGCTGTGGCTCACGCCTGTAATCCCAGCACTTGGGGAGGCCGAGGCGGGTGGATCACCTGAGGTCGGGAGTTAGAGACCAGTCTGACCAACATGGAGAAACCCCCGTCTCCACTAAAAATACAAAATTAGCCGGGGGTGGTGGTGCACGCCTGTAATCCCAGCTACTCGGGAGGCTGAGGGAGGAGAATCGCTTGAACCCGGGAGGCAGAGGTTGCAGTGAGTCGAGATCGCGCCATTGTACTCCAGCTTGGTCAACAAGAGTGAAACTTTGTCTTGAAAAAAAAAAAAATTGGATCTCACTCGTCACCCAGGCTGGAGTGCAGTGGCATGATCATAGCTCACTGTAGCCTCAAACTCCTGGGCTCAAGCGATCCTCCCACCTGAGCCTTGTAAGGAGCTGGGATTAGAGATGCATGCCACCACTCCCAGTAATTGAAATTTATTTTTAAAGAGTCTGGATCTCACCATGTTGCCCAGGGTGGTCTCAAACTCTTGACCTTGCTCCTACCTCAGCCTCCTGAAGTGCTGGGATTATGTGTGAGCCACTGTACCTGGCCTAATTCTTTTTAATGACTAGTTCTAGCTAATTATGGAAGAGGTATACTAAGACACCCCACTTTAATTTTTATAAACTTCTCGTTGCATTTCTAATAGTTTTTGCTATCTATAATTAGCAGCTATTTGTTTGGTGCACACAGGTTTATTGCTATTCACAGGCTGGTATTTATTGAGCGCTTAGGTTAAAAATGGGTCTAGAGATCCATTCTGCTCTCAGGCCTGCTGATGAAGAGTTCCTCATCGTATTTGCATCTAGAATGGGAACATCTCAGCCCAAATGGTGATGGTCTCAGAAAATTACCAGACCTTGAAAATGAGCGGGGAATGGAAATGCTATTTAAGCCCTAACGGAAAAGAATTAAATGCCAAAACCCTCCGTCCGGATTCCGGGACTGACAATTAACTATGTCAGAGGAAGCTAACGTCACCAAGAAAGGTTCCCTGTAGCTTTCAGGATCCACAGAACTCCCTCGAAAGGCATGGTTCTTGAGGCTTTGCGGGCCCCATGGGCCAGGAGAGAGGGTTAGAGACGATGTGTCCTGGAGGCTTCCAGACCCACGGGGCTGTTACCCTCCTTTCAAATTTAAATTCCCACCTTCAGTGTTAGTTAAATTTCTTACTTCAGGGTTAAGGGATAAGGGAATCCTTTTTTTAAGAAGGGCTGGTCTTTTTTTCTTTTTTTGGTAACAATGCTAAATTTTTTTTTTTTTCATTTTGAAAACTTTAAAAATTGAGTTACACAGACAGGCGCGGTGGCTCATGCCTGTAATCCCAACACTTTAGGAGGCCGAGGAGGGTGGATCATGAGGTCAGGAGGTCGAGACCATCTTGGCTAACATGGTGAAACCCTGTCTTTACTAAAAATACAAAAGTTAGCTGAGTGTGGTGGCACTAGCTTGTAGTCCCAGCTACTCGGGAGGCTGAGGCAGGAGAATTGCTTGAAACCGGATGCGGAGGTTGCAGTGAGCCGAGATCATGCTACTACACTCCAGCCTGGGTGACAGAGTGAGACTCTGTCTCAAAAAAAAACAACAAAAAAAACTGAGTTGCATTACATGGATATTGCATAATGGATATTGCAAAATGGATATTGCATAATCGAGTTATATACAAAATGCACTAACTTCAGTGATGAATTCCAGTGAAAATGTCAATGAATTTTTACATATTCATATACCTGTGTAACCCAAATCAAGATGTGGGGCACTCCTATCACCCCCCTCCCTATACCCTTTCCTGTCCTAACCACCATCCATCCCCTTCACCCCCAGCCTGCTAGGAAACCAATCCTCTAACTCCTACCATCACAGATTTCTTTTGCCTATTCTTTAACTTTTCAATGTGGATGTAACCTGCTGCGGAACGTGGCTCTTACTTTCCCTGGTCTCTACACTGGATGACCCCAGGTAGACCAGTTGAGCAGACAGCTGGCTTGAGGAAGACACAACCCGGTGAGACCAGGGCCTGTCCCCACCCATCCTGCTCTCGGTCAGGTGGTGGCTGACCACCAGGCACTCAGGAGAAGAGCAAGTGTGATGGGGCAGGACAAACTTACCTCTGCCAGGAAGGCTCAAAGTCATGTGGAACAGGAGTCCAACACCCTGGGTTTTAGTCCTTCTTTAGCTGGGTAACCTCCCCAGTTTCTTTGTCTGTAAAATGGATATTGTCATGATACCTTCTTCACAAGATAATGGATATAAACTATCAAGTGCCATAAAAAGCATAAGGAATCCTTGCTGATATGATGGCAGATCCTCGAATCCTGTAATGGGCATGAGCCCAAAGGCTACCCTGTGCAGGTTACGGATATTCTTTCTGGGCACAGACCCTATCACATCCCAGGCTCCTCTTTGAGACAGGACCTTGCCGTCAGATGAGAACCTCTGGAAGACTTTGGCCTAGCCTCTCCAGCAGTTTAATTACAACTATTATTTATTTGTTTATTGTGCACTTAGTTCAGTGCTAGGAATTTTATGCACATGCTCTCATTCATTTCTCTCAGCAAATCTTTGTGTAGATACTGGCTTTGTTCAATTATACAAAGAAACTGAGACTCCAGGAGTTTAAGTGACATGCCCAAAGTCATGTAGCCAATGAGAGAGCTGAAATTTGAAACCGAAATTATGATTCTAGAAACTGCTCTCTTACCTGCCTTTCTCAGAGTGCCTCAACCTCTGCAATACTTACATTTTTTTTTTTTTTGAAACTGTTGCTCAAGCTGGAGTGCAGTGGCATGATCTTGGTTCATTGTAACCTCCACCTGCTGGGTTCAAGTGATTCTCCTGCCTCAGCCTCCCAAGTTAGCTGGGACTACAGGCACATGCCACAATGCCCAGCTAATTTTTGTAATTTTTTTTTTTTTTTTTTTTTTTAGTAGAGATGGGGTTTCACCATATTGGCCAGGCTGGTGTCGAACTCCTGACCTCGTGATCTGTCCTCCTCGGCCTCCCAAAGTGCTGGGATTATAGGCGTGAGCCACCGCACCCGATCAATACTTAAATTTCTTATCATGAAAGACAAATAATAAATGAGAAGGGCTTGGCATATACTGTGGTACATAATAAATGTTAGTTTCCTTTCACATCATGTGTGCATTGGATACATTCGCAGGGGGTGCATATTTACTAATATCTACAATGTCTTTCATGTACTGCTGCTGCTGATGAACCATATAGCATTATCAAAGATTTGCCAGGCTTGGCATGGGGATTCATACCTGTAATCCCATCACTTTGAGAGGCTGAGGCAGAAGAATCACTTGAGCTCAGGAGTTCAAGACCAGCCTGGGCAACAAAGTGAGGCCTCTGTCTCTACAAAAAAAAAAAAATTTTTTTTAAAGTAAAAAAAATCAGCTGAGTGTGGTGGTGTGCACCTGTAGTCTCAGCTGGTTGGGAGGCTGAGGCAGGAGGATTACTTGAGCCCTGGAGGTTGAGGGTGCAGTGAGCCATGTTCCTGCCACTGCACTCCAGCCTGGGTGATGGAGCAAGACCCTGTCTCAAACAAGACAATTGCCAAGGGAAGTAAATGAAAGCATGTGTGTAAAATGCTTAGCGCTTTACTGGGCTTAGCTATATAAACCATCAGTAAATAGTGATTGTAATTACAATTTCTACAGAATAATTTATAATATCCAATGCATTTTGGAGGTACCATAAAGTACTTTTTTTTCTTTCTTCTAACTTTTTATAATGTCACATTCTGTATAATAATAATGTACTACATTTGGGGGATTCAATAGAATTTTGATCAAATTTATTATAGCAATTTTAAATGTCTAATGAGTTTTTACACATTTATACACCTGTGTGATCATCACTGCAATCTAAATATAGAACATTTCCATCACCCCCAAAATGTTCCCTTGTGCCCCATCTCAGTTCATCTCCTGTCCAAGCAGCCACTGATGGCCTTCCTTCCCTCTAGATCAGATTTGTCTTTTCTATGGCTTCAAATCTTTGAATCACGTAGTATGTATGCTTTTGTGCCTATGTTCTTTCTCTCAGTGCATTATTTTTCAGATTCATCCATGCCGTTGTGTTCATTCCTTTTTATTGCTGAATAGCATTCCTTTTTATGGATATGCCAGATGTATTTATTAATTCATCTGTTGATGGGCAGTTGGGTTGATGGGCTATTATGAACAAAGCTAAAAATTTGTGTACAAGTTTTTGTGTGGATATATGTTTACATTTCTCTTAGGCAAATACCTGAGTGGAATCGCTGAATCATATAAGTGTTGTTTGTTTAACTTTATTAAGAAACTGCCAAGTTGTTTTCCAAAGGGGTTGTGCCACTCAACATGCCTGCCAGCTTTGTAACCTTGACAACACTTGAGTAGTGTTGTCAGTATTTTTATTATATTATATTATTATTTTTTCTTTCCAAACCCAGGATAATCTGTGTAATTGTCAGTATTTTTAATTGTAGCCATTCTAGTGAGTGGACAGTGGTACCTCGTTGTGGATAACCTCTGCCTCCCTGATGACCAGTGATGCTGAACATCTTGTCATATGCTTCTTTGCTGTGCATCTTCACGATGATGCCTGCTTAAGCCTTTACTTATATAAAACAATCAAGTAGTTTGCCTTCTTGTTTTTGTGATGTAAAAGTTCTTTATATATTCTGGATATAAGTCCTTTTTCAGATATATGAATTATAAATATTTTTCCCAGTCTATAGCTTGTCTTTTCATTTTCTTAAGTCTCTTTCAAATAATAACATTTCATGTTTTGGTCGGGCACAGTGGCTCACTCCTGTAATCCTAGTACTTTGGGAGACCAAGAAGGGCAAATCACCTGAGTTCAGGGGTACAAAACCAGCCTGGCCAACATGACAAAACCCTGTCTCGACTAAAAATAAAAAATTAGCTGGGCGTTGTGGCGTGCGCCTATAATCCAGCTACTCAGGAGGCTGAGGCAGGAGAATTGTTTAAACCCGGGAGGCAGAGATTGCAATGAGCCAAGATCGCACCACTGAACTTCAGCCTGGGTGACAGAGCAAGACTCTGTCTCAAAAACAAACAAACAAATAAACAAACAAAAACTTTAAGTTTTGATTAAGTTTAGGGTGTGTGTGTGTGTGTGTGTGTGTGTGTGTGTGTGTGTGTTTGTTTTGAGATGGAATCTCTCTATCGCCAGGCTGGAGTGCAGTGGTGCAATCTTGGCTCACTGCAACCTCCACCTCCCAGGTTTAAGCAATTCTCCTGCCTCAGCCTCCCAAGTAACTGTACTACAGGTATGTGCCACCACGCCCAGCCAATTTTTGTATTTTTAGTAGAGACAGGGTTTCACCATGTTGGCCAGGATGGTCTCGATCTCTTGACCTTGTAATCTGCCCGCCTTGGCCTCCCAAAGTGCTCAGATTACAGGCGTGAGCCACTGCACCCAGCATTTTTTTTCTTTCCATTTTTGATCTGTGCCTTTCATGTCTCATCTGTGAAATCTTTGCTAACCCCAAGATGATAAAGATTTTTCTCCTGTGTTTTTATGCCAGTAGTTTTAGAATTTAAGATCTTACTTTTTGGTCTCTTTTTTTTTTTTTTTTTAAGACAGAGTCTCATTCTGTCACACAAGCTGGAGTGCAGTGGCATTATCTCGGCTTACTGCAACCTCCACCTCCCAGGTTCAAGCGATCCTCCTGCCTCAGCCTCCCAAGTAGCTGGGATTATAGGCACCCACCACCACGCCCGGCTAATTTTTATATTTTTAGTAGAGGTGGGGTTTCACCATGTTGGCCGGGCTGGTTTTGAACTCCTGGCCCCAAGTGAACAGTCCACCTTGGCCTCCCACAGGGCTGGGATTGCAGGTGTGAGCCACCACACCTGGCCAAGAGTTGAAGTTTCTTTTTTTCATATGGATACCAAGTTGTTCCAGCACCATGTATCTCTATTAAATGACCTTGGCACTTTTATAAAAACCTTGACTGATGATATGTATATATTAACCTATTTCTGGACTGTCTATAATGGTTCATTGATCCATATGTCTATCTTTACACTGTCACTAAACTGTCTTGCTTATGTAGCTTTGTAATAAATCTTGAAATCAAAAAATGTAAGTTCTCCAACTTTATTTTTCCTTTACAAAATTGTTTTGGCTACTCTAGGTCCTTTCTAGTTCCACGTACATTTTACAGTCAACTTGTCATTTCTAAATAGAAAACAAACAAACACAAAAGCCAACTGGCATTTTTATTGGAATTGCTTTGAATGAAGAGCTTAATTTGAGAAGAGTTGTCATCTTAACAATATTGAGTCTTTTAATCCATAAACATGGTATATCTGTACATTTAGTTGGATCTTCTTGAAAAAAAAATTTTTTTTGAGACAGGGTCTCACTCTGTTGCCCAGGTTGGAGTGCAGTGGTGCAATCATGGCTCACAGTGGCCTTGATATCCCCGGCTCAAGCCTCCTATGTAGCTAAGACTACAGGTGCACACAACCACACCTGGCAAATTTTTTTTTTTTTGTATTTTTTGTAGAGATGAGGTTTCACCATGTTGCCCAGGCTGGTCTCAAACTCCTGGGCTCAAAGGATCCACCTCCTTTGGCCTCCCAGAGTGCTGGGATTATAGGAGTGAGCCACCACACCTGGCCTGAAATTTTCATAGCAATGTTTTTTGTTTTTGTTTGTTTTCGTTTTTTTTTTTTTTAATCTTTTAAGTCCTTTTAATTGTTCTTATAAACTAGCATAAGCTATAAACTTAAGTAGTACACATGAGTTTTATAATTTACCCATCTCTGGCAGATAGCTAAGCATAGCACATCAGGGCATAACACAGTGTGAGGGAAATAAAGTATACAATGACATCTTCTATTCTGTACCTAATAATTCAACAGAGAAAGAACTACTTGTCATTGTGGTTACAAAAGGTTTCATGGAGACAGTGAAGATAAAGCTCTACTAACTAACAAATAGGTCTTAATGATAAAAATATGGGCCTTCAAAGAACTAAAGGTACCAATGTGTGGCAGTCCAAAAATTATGAGGAAAATGAGTTCCCTTCATGGGTCACATCAGCAATTTGTTTTTTTTCCTTTTGAGACAGAGTGTCACTCTGTTGCCCCGGTTGGACCGCAGTGGCGTGATCTCGGCTCACCGCAACTTCCACCTCCTGAATTCAAGGTGCTGCAATTCTCATGCCTCAGCCTCCGGAGTAGCTGGGATCACAGGTACCCGCCACCATGGCTGGCTAATTTTTGTATTTTTAATAGAGACAGGGTTTCACCACGTTGGCCAGGCTGGTCTGAAACTCCTGACCTCAAGCGGTCTGCTTGTTTCAGCCTCCCAAAGTGCTGTGACTGTGCCCAGCTACGTCATCAATTCTTAATCTATAAACTATGAATAGGCTTCAGGAGAACCCAAGAACCAATGAAATCTGTTGGTAAGTTTTATTTGTGCTGTTTTCTACAGAGAGGGTCAACAACATATATATTTTCAAAGAAGTCTGTGGTGCAAAAGAGTTTGTAAGGAGTTTATTATGTTAGAAGAAGTCCTTGGGGAATCAACTTGGAAAAGGGTAGATTGAGAATGAGGACCATCTAGATCAGAATAATTATTGAATTTGACCCTTACTTCAGGCTTTTTATACAGAGGAAGAGAAGATGGTAAATTCAAGGATTAATCAGAAATTAACACCAACATGACTTGGTGATGAATGAAATGTGAAACATGAGAAAAACATCAATGATGAAATCAAGGTTCTGACTTGCAACAGTGAGTATATCAAGAGTTAACAGGCTTGGAAGAGGAATAAAATTGGAAGCATTCTGGTTTTTATGAGAGTGCCCATGGGATGTACAGGGAGAAGTGGACAGTTGAAAATACAAGTCTAGCCAGGCACAGTGGCTCATGCTTGTAACCCTAGCACTTTGGGAGGCTGAGGTAGGAGAATTACTTGAGTCCAGGAGTTTGAGACCAACCTGGGTGACACAGTGAGACCCTGTCTCTACAAAAAATAAAATTAGCTAGGCATGGTACTGCAAGATTATAGTTAGTCCCTGTTACCTGAGAGGCTGAGGTGGAATAACTGCTTGAGCCCAGGAGGCAAGGCAGCAGTGAGCCGAGAACATGCCACTACAGCCTAGGCAACAGTGAGACCCTGTCTCAAAAAGAAAAAAGAAAATACAAGTCTAGAGACACATAGCTGGCTGGGTGTGGTGGCTCATGCCTGTAATCCCAGTACTTTGGCAGGCTGAGGCGGGTGGATCACCTGAGGTTGGGAGTTTGAGACCAGCCTGACCAACATGGAGGAAAACCTGTCTCTACTAAAAATACAAAATTAGCTGGGCATCATTGCGGGCTCCTGTAATCCCAGCCATTTGGGAGGCTGAGGCAGGAGAATCGCTTGAACCTGGGAGACGGAGGTTGTGGTGAGCCGAGACTGCACCACTGCACTCCTACCTGAACAACAAGAGTGAAACTCCGCCTCAAAAAACAAAACAAAACAAAACAAAACAAAACAAAACAAAACAAAAAACACAGAAAAGAAAAAAAGAGACACATAGCTGGGAGTCAGTAATGCTAGTTTTAGCTGAGGGAGTTAAGATGATTCTATCAGTACTAAGGAAGAAACTCAATAGCAGAGACCATCAATATTTAAGGAAAAAGGGTGAAATAAGGCAAATAATAAAGGCTGGCTGAAATATCTTGGTCTCTAGCCTAAGAAAGGATGGGTTAGGTGTTCATGTTTATTAATACGGATCTAGAGAAGGATTTATTCACTAATACATTTTGTTTGTGTTCTCTAATTTAAAATCACCTTTCATCTTGCTTGATTTTCCTTCAGCTAAACTAGAAATTTGTAGTTTTCCCCCTAAAAAATTCAATGACATTCTTTCTTATAAATTACATTCTCTGATTTTCTTGTCAGTCTGCTTCAAGGAAATCCATGTGTTCAAAATGCTTGCCCCATACCAAATGGTTGTTTAATCCAAATATCTGAGCAGCAAACTGAGCTGATTCTTCCGGAGAAAGTATGGTTGAACAGCCAAGACCACTGGGTAGTCGAAGAGAAGACCACACATCCTGAGCTCCCCAGTCTGGTGTGAGGGGAGGACAGCTGATAACCGGATATGCAGTGTTCCCAGACACCACTGGTCCCAAACCATTACTTCCGCCTGCCACCGCCACAAAAACAGTAGGAATGCCATCCCCTTCATACTCAGCTTTAATCCTCAGGGTTTCATCTGGTCCTTTATGTGCAGATGTCACTCGAAGTTCACAGGGAATGCCAACATTTCCACAGGGCTTCTTGATTTTTTCAAAGTGACCAAGATCAGAAGTAGGGCCCATCAACACTACAACCCTGCACTGACTTTCTGATTTCAAAAGCAACTCTACTCTCTCTGCAACTCACTCGAAGTTTTTCTTTACCATTTGGAGCCCTTCAGGAGTTACTTCTTTGAGGTCCCAGTAATACTGTTTGTCTTTCTGTTGGCTTCGATCTCCTGATGGCCAGAGTCTCCAGGAATCATTATCGATAACATCAGCAAGAACAATTTATTTGGTGGTTACATCAACACCAAATTCAATCTTCATATCAACCAGAGTACAATTCTGAGGCAACCAGGATTTCTCCAGTATTTCAAAAATAGCCTGTGTAGCATGACTCATGATATCCACTTCAGTTTGGCCTATAACAAGTCCAGCAAAGCAAAATTTTGCAGCAATCAG